>BQNB010021034.1:0-61363 GCA_026074375.1 Tanacetum coccineum | reverse complement strand
TCCAACACTCTTCATACGGCAAGCTGGGAACGACTTATTACTGGTACAAATTTATTTTGACGATATAATATTTGCATCAACTAATACTGCCATGTGTAATAAGTTTGCTAATCAGATGACCACTAAGTTCAAGATGTCAATGATGGGGCAGATGCCATTATTTTTAGGATTACAAATTTCTCAAAGTCCTAGAGGCATTTTTATAAACCAATATAAATATGCTTATGAAATTGTTAAAAAATATGGTATGCTATCTACTGATTCTGTCGACACTCCCATGGTTGAAAAGCGTAAACTGGATGAAGATCTTCAGGGAAACCAGTTGATGCTACACTTTATCGTGGCATGATTGGATCCCTTATGTATCTTACATCTAGTAGACCTGACCTTATCTATGCAGTCTGCTTATGTGCTCGGTATCAGGCAAAGCCTACCAAAAAGCACTTACAAGCGGTAAAACGGATCTTTCGATACTTTAAGGGAACCATTAACATGAGTCTCTGGTACTTGAAGGATACATGTATGTCTCTAACAGCATATGCAGATGCAGACCACGCGGGGTGTCAGGACACTAGACGTAGTACATCTGGAAGCGCTCAGTTCTTAGGTGACAACTTGTTAGTTGGTCGTCCAAGAAGCAAAAGTGCATGGCCATCTCGAGTACAGAGGCTGAATATATTGCCTTATCTGGGTGTTGTGCTCAAATCCTATGGATGCGTTCACAGCTAACAGATTATGATTTTCCATTAAATAAGATTCCTCTTGAGTGAGCCGGTAATTTAGAAGCTCTAGAACTTGTGCTTGATCATCATTTACTAGACTGAAGCCTGATTAATCATATGTTATGAGGTAAAATCAATCTCGCAAGTTCCTTTTCTTGCAACCACTCCATTTAGTGCTAAGTTGCTGAAGTACCTAAGTGAAGAAGTCAAAGTTAAAAGAAGAAGTTATGTGCCAAGCCTTAGTTATCATTCTTAAAAAAATAATAAAAATAAAAAATATATATATATATAGTAGTTCAAAGAAATAAAAGCTTAAGTTCTGGCACATGAAGATTTGTATATGCTATTATCCCTCATCAGTATCAAGTTCCGCCATTCGGTCATGTTTATGTGTCAAGTACAAGCATATGGTAGCTGTCTAGATTATGTCTGTGCAAATTGAGTGTCTTCACAAAAATATAAACCCTATCTGAGTGGCTTGAGTTAATTACAAAATCAAACACATTCCCTTTGTAAGGTGCCTAGCTATATATGTCTATGCCTGAAAAGTTAATCAATATACAAACTCTTGCTAAAAATCCAAATTTTCTTCACGTCACGATAAATGATCTTATTTTCTCGCTTTGATTGCTTGAGGGCAAGCAATAGCTAAGTGTGGAGAGATTTGATAACACCTAAATTATACATGTTTTCGATGGCGTTATTTATACATATTTTATCATTTCTTATGAACTTTCAATACTTAATAGCATGAAATACTTGCAGGTTCACTTGAAGACATCCCGAGCTCAAATAAAGCAAAGATCAAGTACTTATACACTTCAGAAATCAAGAAAAGATAATGTCTCAAGCTGAAAAGTGCAAATGTGCGTCACACTTACCCTTTGTGGGCCGCACTTCTCCTCAAAGTCAAAAGAATTAAAATCCTGGTCAAAACAGTGCATTAACTCCCCAAGTACGTTGCACAAAATATTTTGTGCGCCACACTTCCCATCTGGCTACGCAAATAAATGAAGTCATTAAATACAAACGCATTAACACACCATGTGCGCCGCACAAATTATTTTGTGCGCCGCACTTCTACCCGAAAATCAGCCAATAAATAGAGCCAAAATTCTCACACATTTTCATCAATCAAATCAACTCATTCTTACACACTTCTCTCATCTCACACACAATCCCTTATCATGTTCTAAACCTTCCCAACCTTTTCCTAAGCCATAAACACCATACCTTTTAAAGATTCAAGATCAAACAACCAAGAATGAAGAAGAATATCATTTTAGTTTATTGAAATAATGAAGTTTCTTGTTGAATCAAGTTATGTTATGAACTACAAAGCCATGAGAGGATAATTCTCTCATGACTACTCAGTGAAGTTATGATAATGAATAAGTGTTTGGTATGATCGTGATCTCATTAATCTCAAGCTTATGTTGCAACCCTATTATATCTTATCTTGTCGGTTTTGCTTATCATCTTAGATTATATAATCGTATCGGTATAGGTCGAAAGACCCCGTATGATCTATATAGTCTTAAAGATTTGTCTATGGTCTTTATCGTTTGTGTCAAGAAATCCACTTTCGTAAATTGATAAACAAAATAAGCTTTGATATAATAAGTAACTGAATCATTTGAGTGACACATTTGGTCTAGCCAACTAAATATAAGTCTTAAGTTAATTAAGTTAAATTATGAAAACGTTTTCTGACGAGAAATCCTTTTTATAAATTAAGGTTCCATCTTGGAGGTCTAAATCATTACCATTACTTATAATTTATTTTTAACTATCCGAGTAGTCATCCTCATTATCACTGGGTAAAACAAAAGTTATTTTCAAAATTGTTAAAGTCTATTTTTCTTCTGATTATTTGAACACTACTTAAATCCCTGTGGACGACCTCGACCTGGTACTTTATTAAAAAAGATTTATACTACATACGTGGGTTATACTTTTACCCGTGTGTTTCTATAATAAAATTGGTATTTTTAGTCATTATAAATTTAAAGCTTTGAAAAACCACATCAAAGTTTTTGGTCGCCGTTTGCCGGGATTTTAAGTTGTTCTGTAGTCAACTCTCGCGCAAAAATTATTTTAACTCCCCCTCTTTTTCAAAAATCGCCATACAGTTTTCTGGCAACTGCCTAAACAAATTTTCCTTTGGATGCCATTTTCACGTGCTTCCAATTTGAACTTGTTGAAACTAGTTTACATGACCCTGACACGTTCACTCTGGAATCGAATACTTCGTTGATAAAACAGAAGAGTTCTAATCGATCAAAGAAACAACCCACCTAAACCCGAGAGTTTGTCTAATCTGCCAATTCTTGACATAAATTCTTCCATGATTTTCTCATTAACCTTCAAAACCTTATCCCCAAGGACCTGCACACTCTTCCACTCCGCGCGGGACTGCCGACATGTTTGTCGCATCCGACTCCTGGTTCCGCAATCCACTATTCCTGAAACCGCAAACGGAATTTGCATTAAAGTAACACTTGACTTCTCGTCCAAGGAAAACCATTTGATGGTAGAACCAAAATGATCCTCACAAACACTTCCGAATTCCTTAGAATCTGCGATATGTATAAAATACAGAGATACGAAAATGAAGCTATCCGCCTAATGATGTTTTCCTAACACTCACTGGAGAAGCAAAAAAACATGTTTGGACGAACTCATGGAAGGACAATCGAAAATGTGATGATTGAACTTTGGAACGCTTTATTAGTCCGATTATGTCCCCTAGCTCTTTTCGACCGCTCCTGAAGAAACCAAAGCCTTTACCCAAAATGAAAACGAGAATCTTCTAACGATGGTTGGACTTGTATGAAATAAATGCTCTGAAATGCCATGGTCATACTCTGTCCAAGGGCAATATTATCAGAATTACTTTTACCATGGTCTCAACGAAAATAACCAAGAGGTTCTAAATGTCGCAGCTGGTGTTGGTGGTATTTTCCTACTATAAAATCCCGAATCCCCAAGCTTATCAGCTTTCTCGATGAGAAAAGTCATTGCTCAAGCTCGATGGCAAAAACAAAAAACAAAATCATCTCTTTTTGAAAACCGTTGCTATTGCCGCTGAAGGTAACAGTAATTCCGACACTAACAAAATTATGGCCCGAATGGATGCCATGACCGTAAAAATGGATGCTCAATACAAAGAACTCCAATCTCGTGCAAAACAACCAACACCCGATCTTGACGAAGATGACATGCCTACGTCTCGTGAAGAAGAGGCTAAATTCATGCAAACTTTCCGTAAGACTCGTTTTTACAATGATTACCGCGATCGAGACTCAAATCACGATAATTTGCGTTCAAGTGACCAGAATAATTACAACCGATACAACTACATATTCAACACCGATGATAAATCCTATGATCTTCAGAGACAATTCAACGATTTCATGAAATCTCAGCAATCAACCAACGCTTTTGTCAAAGATACATTCATGGACCTCCAAATCAACTCGAAACATATTAGCAAAAACATCAAGCTTTAACCAAACCTTGAAACTAAGTTCGACAGACTCGCTGACAATCAATCTGGTCAACCTTCTGGATCTCTTCCAAACAACACTCAACCAAACACATGAGGAAACAACTCTAAATCCTATCAACCACCGCAATCTCGTAATGAGCATGTGAATGCCGTATTCACAAGAAGTGGTAAATCCTATGATCCACCAGTTAACCTAAATGACCAACAGAATAAAACTGCCATTAACTTTGATCGTGATGATGAAGACAAAGAACCTACACCACAACTAAAAACTCAAACCCCGAAACCTATTAAAGAAATTCCAATACCAAAACCATACAAACCAAAAATCCTATATCCTCAACGCCTAAGGAAAGAGAAAATGGAATCCCAATACGGAAAATTCCTCGACATGATCCGTGTCGTACGAATCAACATACCTCTTGTTGACGTCTTAGCCGGAATGCCTAACTATGACAAATTTCTCAAAGAACTCATAAGCAACAAACATAAGATCGAACAAATTTTAGCCGCTTTCTTGAGCGATGAAAGTTCAGCAATGATCCAAAATAAAGTTCCACCAAAACTTGGAGACCCCGAAAGTTTCCTTATTTCCATGCAACTCCTTAAACAACTTCTCATGTAATTCTTTAGCCGACCTTAGTGCAAGCATTAATCTTATGCCATAATCTTTATATGCCAAACTATCTCTTGAAACTCTTAAACCTACCAAAATAAGCGTAAGATTAGCCGACAGATTATTCAAATACCTTGTTGGAATAGCTGAAAATATGCTCGTTGAAGTTGGTAAATTCACCTTCCCTGCTGATTTCATTATTCTCGAAATGGAAGAAGATAGCAAAGTTTCTCTCATCTTAGGACGGCCCTTTCTTCACACTACTGATGCAGTAATTCGAGTTAAACAAAAACAACTCAATCTTCGAGTTAGGACTGAACGAATGATATTTAATATCGACTCTGCTATTAAACACTTTTTTTCAAACGATGATACATGTTTCAGTATCGATGTTATCGATGAAATCTTAGAAGAAGATTTTGACGCTCTTCTAAACGAAATAAGCAAAATCCTCCATTCAATCGAAGGAACGATTCTCGAAGAAGAAATCTTTTCTGAATACGATAAATTCATAGCAACGGCTGAAAATGAAACTATGACTTTGAGTCTGATGAAGAAGAACCGAAACTTGAGAAAATCACCATTAACACAGATTATAAAATCAAGACATCTCTCGAAGAACCTCCTACGGATCTCGAACTCAAACCACTTCCCGATAATTTGGAATATGTGTTTTTGGAAGAACCCTATTTCCTTCCTGTAATCATATCATCTCAAGTCTCTACTCAAAACAAAAGTAAACTTGTATGTATCCTAAATAAACACAAAGAAGTGTTTGCCTAGAAAACAACAAACATTCTTGGTATCTGCCCAATCGGGGGTTTTTTCTATTAATAAACAACAAGATTACAAACTTCGGATGATAAAAAGAAGTTGTCCAAAAACAGAGAAGGTTAAATCCAAACATGCAAGAAGTTGTAAAGAAATAAATCGTAAAACTCTTGGATACCAGTATTATTTATCCAATTGCCGATAGTCCTTGGGTTAGTACTATTCACTGTGTACCAAAGAAAGGTGGTATTACAGTAGTCACAAATGAAAATGATGAACTTGTCCCAACAAGAACCGTTACGGGTTGGCGGGTATGCATTGATTATCGTAAACTCAATGAAGCAACCACAAAAGATCATTTCCCTTTGCCGTTTATGGATCAAATGTTGGAAAGACTCGCAGGAAATAAATATTTATGTTTCCTAGATGGTTTTTTGGATATTTCTAAATCCCTATCGATCCTATGGACCAAGAAAAAACAACGTTCACATGTCCCTTCGGTACATACGCTTATAGGAGAATGCCTTTCGGTCTATGTAATGCTCTAGCTACATTCCAAAGGTGCATGTTGGTAATCTTTCTTGATATGATTAAAGAATCAGTCAAAGTATTCATGGACGACTTCTCTGTCTTTGGAAACTCTTTCGACAAATGCCTAAAGAACCTCGATAAAATGCTCCAACGTTGTAAAGATGCTCATCTTGTCTTTAAATGGGAAAAATTTCACTTCATGGTCAAAGAAGGAATTATGCTTGGACACAAGGTGTCTAGCGCAGGACTTGAAGTCGACAAAGCAAAAATCAACATAATCTCAAAACTTCCACCCCTACCAATATCAAAAGTGTTAGAAGCTTTCTTGGACATGTCAGTTTTTACTGATGATTCATAAAAGATTTCTCAAAAATTGCCCGACCTGTAACTAAGTTTCTTGAAAAAGATACTCTGTTCGAATTCAATGATGAATGTCAAAAAGCATTCGAATTATTAAAAGAGAAACTCACATATGCTCCTGTGATCGTAAGCCGAAACTGGAATCTTCCGTTTGAACTTATGTGTGATGCAAGTGATTTTGCAGTTGGAGTTGTCTTAGGTCAAAAAGATGATAAAAACTTTCACCCAATCTATTTCGCAAGCAAAACTCTCAACCCAAGCTCACAAAATACACCAACAACCATGAACAAGAACTTATGGCTATAGTTTTTGCATTCGATAAATTTAGGTCCTATCTTATACTATCAAAAACAATTGCTCACACTGATCACTCAGCTCTTAAACATCAGTTTAAAAAACAAGACGCAAAACCCCGTCTTATTTGATGGATTCTACTCCTATAAGAATTTGATATAGAAATCAAAGATAAAAAAGGTACAGAAAATGTTGCTGCCAATCACTTATCTCAGATTGACAATAACGAGATAAGTGATGATAGTGAAGTTGACGATAACTTTCTTGGAGAAACCCTAATGGAAATTAACACCAGAGATGAAGTATGGTTCGCAGACTTTGCAAACTATTTGGTGGGTGATATTATACCAAAAGGGATGACATACCAACAAAAGAACAAATTCTTCTCTGACCTCAAACACTACTTTTGGGAAGAACCCTATCTTTTCAAAGTATGTTCTGACGGTATGATTAGACGATTGTGTCTTATGGACCGAACTCGTTACCATTTTAGTCAATGTCACCATGAGACCGATCGGTGGACATTATGGACCTATCGAAACCGCTATAAAGGTCTAGATTAGGTTTTTTACTGGTCCAACCATAATCAAATGAGCTCATACTCTAGTTCTCTTTTGATGAAGCATGCCAAAAAGACGAGAATATATCAAAAACGTATGAGATTCTCTTTAATCTAACATTCAGTATGTGAGATTTTTTATGTATGGGTATCGACATTATGGGAACCATTCTAAAATCACATAGTTTGGAATCCATTCTTGTGTTATCTGACTACGTATCTTAAATGGGCTAAAGCCAAGCTTTACCAACAATGATGCCCGAGTGGTTATCACTTTCTTGAGAGACTATTCTACGATTTTGAATTGCCTAAAGCTATAATAAGCAACCGAGGGTACTTTATTTCTGTAACAAAAGATGAAAAAACCATAAAATGATTATAGAGTTAGTCATCGTTTCTCTACTTCATACACCTCAAACACGTGGCCAAGTTGAAAACACAAACAAAGCTTTTAAAAGAATTATTGAAAAGACTGTTAAAGACAATCTGCTATTTGGTCAAGAAAACTTGATGACGCTCTGTAGGCTTTTCGCACTGCTTACAAAACACCAACTGGTACAACACCGTACAAACTCATATATGGAAAGAATTGTCACCTGCCATTTGAAATTGAACATCGTGCATACAGGGCCCTAAAGATTTGTAACAGATCTGATGTACTGGTGAAAATAAAATGTTTCAATTACCACGAATTAGTACGAACTTAGACACCAAGCCTATGAAAACTTCTCATCAATTACACAGGCCAACAAAGAACCAAAGTCTGGCATGATAGGATGACTTAAAAATAAGGAAAGAATTCAAACATGGACAAGGTTCTGCTTTTTCACTCAAAGTATAAATTCAAACAGCCGAAACTCAGATCTCGCTGGTTAGGACCATACGTGTAGTGAAACATCAATATCCGTCCGGATATGTTGAACTATATGGAAAAGATGGAAAGACATTTATTGTTAACGGCCATCGACTCAAACTATACCATGAAGAAGAAGATTATAATGACCAAAGGGAAGCAGTCACTCCCTTCTTTCCAAAAAATGAACTCCAGAAGCAACGAGTCTAGCTAACGACTCTCTTAAAAATTAAGCGCTTTCGGAAAGGCAACATGTGCTTTACTTAAGTGTGGAGGAGTCCCTCCTCCATACAACTCCACTCGTATCCTTTATTTATTTATTATTTTTTTAAAACAACAAAATATTTTCTTTTTGTGTGTTTACTTTTATGCAAGTAATATAGCTTAAAGATTGGAAAATTATGAAGTATGCTCAAGGATAGCTCTCTCGCAGCTATATATCTCTATGCCCGGGAAGTACCGTTTTCTCTTAATTTTCCTTATTTTCTAGTTTATCAGTTATCACATTGGGGGCAATGTTCAACTTAAGTGTGGAGAGGAGCCAAATAGGAAAAATTAATCATATCCCTCCATGTTTGTCCTACCAAAAAAATCTTTCCAACTGATATTTACGAAATCTTTATTATAATATGCTTTGTTAAAATAAAAAAAATGCTCTTAGTAAGGCAAATTCAACCGGATTGACATCATGGCTAGAACAACCTAGTCCACTAAATTGTAAGAATTATAAGCCTTATAATATAATCGGGTACCCACCTTTGGCACCTAAAGATTAATTGATGCCTTTAGCTTGTTTCGAGTTAAGGTTTGAATGCAATTGTAAGTGTCTCATCTGTTGTTATGGCTGTGTATTTGTAATTTGTCGCCTTTTCTGGAGCATTGGTATTGGTTGAAAATTATATTTGAGTGAGCCGGTAATTTAGAAGCTCTAGAACTTATGCTTAATCATCATTTACTAGACAGAAGCCTGATTAATCATATGTTACCCCACAAGTTCCTGTTCTTGCAAGCTGATAGCAGTTTAGATACACTATAAAATATTACTATAAAATATATTCCACAGAAGCAATTAAGAAAATTCCCTAAGAAATTCACTCTTAAAAAATATATAGTATCAATATATAATTCATATATTTTAACCGAGGTAAGATGAATATCACCCATGTCGTTTCTCCAACGGACTAATGCAATTGAAACTAGTTTAAGTTCGGATTCTGATTTGAATTGAGCAAAGATCTTTTTGATAATCTATTTCTACTAAAAAAACTCTTTTTAAAAATGGAAAATTAAAGGGTAAATTAAACAAATTAAAACAAATGCGGATAAGAAACAAATAAAGCGACAATAAAGCAATCCTACTAAATTTAAACCCTAAAAATTACAAAATAAGTTTCTAACCTAAAATTATGATAAAATAAGTTTTAAGAAAAAGAAAATATATTTTGATTTTTTTTAGAATTAAAAGACTTTTAACTAATTAATCCAGAAATATAAAAATATAAAAATATTGAATTATATTTTTCCTAAATAAAAATAAGTAAAAAAATTAAAATTTTTAGAAAAAAAGAATTACTATTTTTGGCTTTTTAGATTTTTAGGATATGATTTTTCTAAAATTTAAAACTAATTAAAACTATAAAATAATAAAACTATTCAAAAATAAAATCAAAAAATTTATAAATTACACTAAATAAAGAAAAATTTGCAGAGAAATTTATAAAATTAAAAGCCACTAATTTTTATCTTTTGGTTAAAATGCTTTAATTAAACTTATTAAAATTAACCCTACTTATTAATTAAAACTAATTCAATAAACTAATCCTAGGGACTTAAATGGTGCAAGGGAAAGGACAACCTGAGTTAAAGTAACTAAGCAAGGACTAACTAGACAAAATAAAATTTGAAAGTTACACAAACAGCCCTGAGCCCAACCCGGACTTCACCCCAAGTCCTTGGCAGCCCAAATTAAGATGATTCTAAACATGTGCTTATGAGAGAAAACTCAAAAAAGAACAGTTGTAGAAAAGCTAGCTGGGAACAATTTTAAATGAAAACACTATGGGCTGAAACCAATACTGATAAGCTCAATAAAGAGACTTATTGTAAATCTGACTTTTTCGGAAAGGGCTTTATCTTAAGGTTTTTAGTAAATAAGCTGTTAAAAGCTCAATATGAGTTCAAAATGAAAACAAAAAGAAGTTTTGCAAAGCTTATAAAGGTTGCTATAAGTTATTGTGAAAAGAAAATAGAGCTGGAAATTCATTGAAGCTACTTGAAATTAAAAGGAACAAAATAGCCAAAACTATGAAAATAAGGCAAAAGTGCATGAAATTTAGATAAGCTAAAACACATGAAAGGTCAAACTAGGATTTGAGCTATAGAGACTATTTAAGCTACTTATTATTATTTATTTAAGCAACAAAACTACTTACCTTAAAGCTAGAATTTAGATTTAAGAAACTAAAATATTAATCTTACTGTTTTTGGCTTTTCTTGGCTGATAATGCGGGTTTTAAAGCAAAATTTAAGCTTAGCAATCTAGTTTGGAATGAAAATAAGCCCTATATATATTAATCTATATAAAAAACTATCTTAAACTAAACCTAAGTCCTAACTTCTACATTACTAGCTAAAAATTTATATCTCAAAGTGACTAGCAGGACTGAGTTGTTTCCTGTGGTGCACTCTTCGCATCAAACACAAAACCAATGGTGCAGGATACCTAAATGGTAATCCTGCACTTGGACACACTCCCTTAGAGTGTACAAACACAAATCAAGCTCACACAAAAGCTCAAGGAGCTTAAATCAAGTTTTAACAATCACACTTTAGACAAAAACCTCCCCTGGTGCTGACAGATACATAATAAGCCTTAACTTCCTTAAAATTCCAAACTAAACTCTTAATTCTATTTAAAAACATGTTTACTTATTAAAACTCAGCTTATCCAAAGTATTTTGCCCAATTTGACTTGACTTTTTGGTGGTCAAAATTACTTAAACCAAACACCCCTTTCAGAAATGAGCAATTTGAGAAAAGCTTAAAAATGAAATCTAATGACAAAAATTTGATAACCAGACAATTTTTAGCTTAACACTAACTTACTTAACCTAATTTAACAGCTAAATAAGCATTAATCTAGACATAAGCTATTTTATCTATTTTTGGATTTTTCAAGGTTTTATGACAAGATTTAAGCAAAACTATGATCTAGACTAAGAATAACAAAAACAGATTAACTTATAAGATATATGAGCTAGATAAAACATAAATAAGTACTAATAAGCTAATCTGAATAAGCTAATAAGCAGATCTAATTAAGAAGCTATTTAACTACTATTAAGGCTAAAATTTAAGACAAAAGAAATTTAAATGGAAACTAACCCTTGACTTCAGCTAAACAGAAGTTTATGCTCAAAATGAGCTTATTCAACAAACTCTCCTAGTCTTTTCTATAAGCTAGGTAGTAAAAGTTCATCTTGGTTATCCATTTCAACCAACTTCCAAAAGCTCTCCATTCATATGCAAAGGTAGTTAATAGAATTTAAGCTGATTTTAAAATGTTAAAGTAAGATTAAGGTGAGTTGAGCTCAATTTTAGCTTATAGACTAAAAGAGCTTATTGAGTAGCTTATAGGATCTAGCTTAGCATTTAATAGAAAATGAGAGCTTATTTGGTAAAACAAGAGAGCTTAAAAGAGATTTAAATCAACTGTATTTCATTAATAAAAGCTTGTTACAATACTTGAAAGAGAATTACAATGATTAAAGAGAAAATTAAGCTAAAAGTTGAAATTAAGCTAAAAATCTATCTAAAAAGCTACGTGTTATGTGTGAAGAGTGAGGCCCTATTTATAGGTACTGAAAACGAAGCTTTAGGTCCCTGCCTTCATTCCATCTATAATCTCATCCCTTGATTCTCTTAATCATTGGATTCATGATTATTGGCGTTGGATCATTGTGGTTTACTTAAGGATATTGCCAAGCTGCCACCCTATGATTGTGACAGCTTGTGCTACTTATGTGAGTGATTTGAGAGCAAAACCCACCAATAAGTGTGCTTTCACCATGGCTGACGTGTACTTGAGTGAGAGAGAGCTTAAGCTAACCATTGAGATGACTGAAATGACCCCTCCTTAGTGCTTAGAAGCCCATGAATTGACGATCTTAACCCTCAATTTTCAATTGCCCTTTGATAATTACAGTGTGGTGAAACGAGGGTGACGATGAACAATAATTTCCCCTTCTTGGCGCATTTTTAAACTGGCACAAGCTGCAACAATGGCAGGTACTAGTAATCCCAACAGGAACACCGGTCCTACTGGAACTCCTGTAGCAAAAACGGAAAACTACAAAGAATTCATAAGCTGTCAACCTTTCTACTTCAATGGTACGGAAGGAGCAATTGGCCTCATCCGCTAGTTTGAACAAACCGAATCGGTATTCTCTCGAAGCAAATGTGCCGAGAAAAACAAAGTAACATTTGCTACTGGTACCCTTACTGATGATGCCTTGTCCTGGTGGAATGCATACGCCCAACCTACGGGAGTAGATCAAGCCAATCAAATCACCTAGACTGAGTTAAAGAGGCTCTTGACAAACAAGTATTGTCCTCGAACTGAAGTCAGAAAGATGGAAGATAAACTTTACAATCTGACGGTAAAGGAAATGATCTCAAACATTATGTTAGAGATTCTAAAGAATTAGCTGTTCTATTCTGGAACATGGTACCAAACATGTGATACTTCTGGAAGCCTTCTTCATGAGGGTTCCTTAGAAGTTTGAAGGAAATGTGACTGCCTCTAAACTAAAACTTTAGAGAAGCCATTTAACATAATCCCAAGGGCTAATTGGATTAGGTAACAAAGGCAAACTCTGGTGCAAAGTATTCAAAGCGGTATAAAACGAAAGTTTTATGAAAGAAGAACTTTCAACAACAACAATTACCGCAACAACAACAACTACCATAACACCAACTCCAACAACCACTACAATAATCACCAACCATAACAAAACCGAAGGCAAGAAGCTACAAAAGCTTATGCTGCCACTCCTGCTGAAAACAATAGGTATGCTAAAAACCTCCCATTATGTAGAAAATGTGATCTCCATCACACCGGACCTTGTACTGTTAAGTGTAATACTTGCAACAAGGTGGGCCATTTGACCAAGAACTGCCAAAAAAAAGGCCAGCCACTAGAAGTAATCAACTACCAGTAATAGTTATTTGTTATGCCTGTGGAGAAAAAGAGCATTATACAAATCAGTACTGAAATACCAACATCAATGCCTAGGGAAAAGCCTACATGCTAAGGGATAGGAAAGCTCATCAAGACCCGAACATAGTTACGGGTATGTTTCTCCTAAACCAGCATTTAGCTAGAATATTATTTGATTATGGAGCCGATAAAAGCTTCATATCTACATCTCTTGCCTCTATTCTAAATATCCTGCCTATTACAATAGATACCTTTTATGATATCGAAATGGCTGACAGAAACGTAGTAAGCACAAACACCGTTATCCAAGGTTGCACCCTAACTTTGTTAAAACAACCCTTCGAAATTGATCTCATGCCAATTAAACTCGGAAGTTTTGACGTTGGCATTGGTATGGATTGGTTTTACAGTCATGCTAGGAATCATTTGTGACGAGAAGTTATCACAATCCCAAATCGACGGTGAAACTTTGATCATTCGAGGTGACCGAAGTAAGACCCGACTAAATCTTATATCTTGTATAAAAACCGAACGATACATATCCCGAGGTTGTCAAGTTTTCATGATCCAAGTAACAGAGAAGAAGAAGTCAGACGAGAAGAGATTAGAAGATATTCCCGTAGTTAGAGAATTCCCAGAAGTTTTTCCTGAAGATCTACCTGGCCTTCCTCTCGTTCGTCAAGTAGAATTCCAAATCGATCTAATTCCTGGAGCAACACCTGTAGCTCGCGCACCTTATAGATTAGCTCCTTCAGAAATGCAGGAACTATCTAATCAACTTCAAGAGTTAGCAGACCGAGGTTTTATATGACCAAGTACTTCACCCTGGGGAGCTCCTGTCTTATTTGTTAAAAAGAAAGACGGATCTTTCATAATGTGTATCGATTACCGGGAGTTGAATAAACTTACTGTAAAGAATTGTTACCCATTACCCATAATCGATGACTTATTCGACCAACTTCAAGGTTTGAGTGTCTACTCAAAAATCGACTTAAGATCAGACTATCATCAACTGAGAGTGAGGGAGAAGTATTCCTAAACTTTTTTCTGAACAAGATATGGAACATTATGATTTTCAATGTGATGTCATTTGGTTTTAACTAAACGCACCTGCTGTATTCATGGATCTCATGAATCGTATGTGTAAACCATACTTGGATAAATTTGTGATAGTGTTCATCGATGATATTCTCATCTACTCTCTTAACGAAGAAGAACACGCAAATCATCTGAGAATAATCCTAGAATTACTCAAGAAGAAAAGTTGTATTGCTCGAGTTCTCCATAATTACGATTTCTGATTCGTGTCGTGCACTGTCTTGGACACTAATTGATAGTCAAGGGACTCATGTTGACCCGCAAGATTGAAGAGTTAAAATGGGCATCTCCACTTACCACCATGAAGTTCGTCAATTCTTTGGACTTGCCGGCTATTATCAGAGATTTTTTGAAGATTGCAAAATCTTTGACTGAATTATCCTAGAAAAATCAAGAAAGTATATCTGGGGTGAAGACCAAGAATCAGCTTTTCAATTGCTAAAGCAGAAGCTATATGAAGCTCCAATCTTAGCATTACTAGAAGGGAAATGATGATTTTGTTATCTATTGTGATGCATCCTATCAAGGTCTGGGAGCAGTATTAATGCAAAAAGAAAAGTCATTTGCATATGTGTCCGACAATCAAGCCTCACGAGAAAATACACCACTCATGTTCTTTGAATTGGAGCAGTCGGTATTCGCTCTTAAAATCTGGGGAGACACTATCTATACGGTACAAAGTGTACAGTTTTCACTGATAACAAAAGCCTTCAACATATTCTTTATCAGAAAGAATTAAACATAAGGCAACGCCGTTGGTTAGAATTTCTTACAGATTATGATTGTGAGATCCGCTATCATCCTGGAAAGGGGATATGTCACAGCAGCAAGCCTTAATCCGAAGGAACAAATCAAACCATTGAAAAGGATCATTAATTATGACGTTCGTCCAAACCTACCATCAAATTCTCGAAGCTCAAACTGAAGCACTCAAGGAAGAAAACATCAAGGCTGAGAATTTATGAGGAATGGATAAAGCGTTTGAAGTACATCTTGATGGAACTCATTGTATCAAGAATCGAAGCTCGTTACCACTCTTTGGTAATCTAAGGGACTTGATCATGCATGAATCTCATAAATTAAAATATTCCTTTCACCCGAGTTCTGACAAAATGTACCAGGATCTAAAGAAACTCTATTGGTGGCCTAACATGAAGGCAATCGTCGCGGATATGTGGCAAATGTTTGACATGTTCAAGAGTTAGAAGAATGTCAGAAGCCATCGGTTATTGTACAACCAGAAATTCCTTTGTGGAAATGGGAAAGAATAACAATGGACTTAGTTACAAAACTTCCTAAAACATCAAACGGACATGACACAATTTAGGTCATTGTCGATCGCCTTACAAAATCCGCACATTTCATACCTACCCGAGAGACAGATAGTATGGAGTGGAAACTCTACCGGTTGTACATCCAAAGAAATAGGTCTCCGGCATGGTGTGCAATATCCCATCATCTCGGTTCATGTCAGTCATTTCCACATCCGTTTTTGGCAATCACTAACAAGTCCATGGGGTAACCTCAAGCAACACCGAAAAAGAAGATGAACAAAGTCAGACAAAGCGCAAACATAACAATACATCCAATTTTATCAATGAGCAACCTAACAAAAGAAGGTGCAAAGCAGAAAAGTTTGAAGCTATTCAGTACTCGCTTGGACCCAATGAAGAATATATTGCAATAAGAAGTTATGAATATGATATTTGGGAGAGAAACGAAGATAATATGTCCAAATCTTTCAAGATATTATTCAGAAAAAGGACGAAGGATGGAAGGTGACGCGCACCAAATAACCAAGTAGAAAGGAAGCTGAAGACAAGTCTAACTTAAAGACTTCACTATAAACAAAAGTGCTTCCCGAGAGACAACCCGAATTGTTATTTAATTTTATCGAGTCTGTTTTCCCAGACATCTATACGGCGTATCCACTCCATACCATACGGCGTATTGATTGTCTGGACGTTATCAATCTTTATTTTTTATTGCACTTTAAAAACATTATTGTCAGTTCTGGAATACGGCGTATTTACTAAACTGATACGCCGTATCCACCAGACTGACCCGTAATTATTTTGTTTAGTTTAGTTTAAATTAACCGTAGGTACCAAGATAGGAATGCACATGTTTTTCCTATATTTTACACAAGACCTCGTAAAAGAAATATCGACGAAGTTCGTGGAACGCATATTTTCTGGAATTCTGTATGTGTGCTATTCGTGCTAGGATTCAGACGCTTTTCTAGCACACAATCTTGCTCAATAACGCAACATGGAGAATCTACCAAGCAAATATCAGGGGAGTTTCTCATTCTAATTCTCTTTTAATTCCCGTATTTAATGTTTTATCTATACAAAGAGGACGTTGTATAATTCAAGTGGGGGGATGGAATTAGAATGTTTATGTGTCCTATTTTCACACTAAAATGCTTAAATTATGCTCAAATTTAAAAAAATTTCAAGCATACTTTTGTGAAATTACATGTTACATAACCCGCACACAATAACCCTTGTTAGATATTGTGAGGATTTAGCCTTTTCGTTTCCAAATGTTTACCCAAATTCCACAAAATATGAGTGTGCCAGTGATGTAGTGGATTTTAGAACTTGGCTTGGTATATCACTTGAGACCACAATAATGAGTATCATGGATTTAATTGGTGTAACTTGTTTAAATTGGTAAATTTTAGGATTACACCCAAATCGCCTTTACGTGTTGCTTATTAACTAACTACACCGGTTAGTTAACCTCCCGTTAAACCCTTGTCCACTCTCATCTTTAGAGTGAAGATCCACTAGAAAAACACGTAGAGCCAATCCTTTAGGAATTACACTAACTATTTGTTTTGTTACATCCTTACACCTTAACCTACACTGTTAGATTAAAGTTTAATTTACAGTTGCTAGTTGCTCCAAGTGTAAAGTTTGTATTTTCTGAGTCTTGTGTCATTTTCTATCTTTAACGCGGTTGAAAATTTGCACATTGCAAATGGAATGTATATTAGTAGTCAAAACTCATGTGATTTTACTACCATCACAATTAATGGTAAGTCCGAAGAATGAAGAACTATCGAAGGAATTATCCAGAATTATTATGATCATGAAGATGGTGAAACTACACCGAGATTTGAAGTTTCTATCTTTAGTGAGGCTGGAAATTTGCACATTGCAAATGGGAATATATATCATAGTCAAAATTCATGTGATTTTACTACCATCACAATTAATGGCGAGTCCGAAGAATGAAGAACTATTGAAGGAATTAACTGGAATTATTATGATCGTGAAGATGGTGAAACTACACCGAGATTTGAAGAATAGTTAGCAAAAAAAAGGAAAAATACAAAAAGAGAGAGAAAGAAAGTTTGAAGATAATCGTTTCGCAAAGAGCATTACCAAAGGAATTACACGAAGGATCGATTATTCGTTGATACGCAACAAAAATCAATTATGTAGAGTATTGTACAAAGTGAAAGATATCGCCACTTACCTTTAGAGTATGTAAAGTTTTGGGATGATTAGGAAGTTGATCGTTACGGGAACGCCAACTTAGGTTGTTGTTTTTGATCTATGATCAAGACGTTGAAAATAGTTGTGTCTTTATCATGGTAACGATTGGGAAAAAAGTGTCTAGCAACTTGTACTTTAGGCTTAATCTATTTGTTTCTTGATATTTATTTAACAATAATTTACTTCCCTCTCACCTAATGATTAGCCACAGGTTTTACAGGAATGAGGATTCATACGAACATGCATTTCTATTCCATCGTTACAGCCATGTATGCATTTCTCGTATCTCGTTGGTTTACGACTTTTGGTAAAAGTTAAAAGGTTCCTACCCTATATCGTTCTTCATCCTAACCGTTGGTTAAATCCGAATGGGGATGTGATCAAACACACATGTCTATTCCGTCGTTACGGCAATGTATGCGTGCTTCAACTGCCTTGTTAGGGTGGTACTTCCGGTGAAAGATTATAGAATGATCAACCATAAGCTTTTCCATACAAAAACCCATATTTACCTTTATAAACTTGTTACTTCTTGGCTTTAGTGGTGGAGATGTGTATCCTTGCCAAGCTTATGATAGAATACTCGTCACGACCGAGCAATTGAGCGATTTAGTTACATGTTACCACATAGATTAGTTGAGTGATTTGAGTGATTTCATCTTCCTATTTTGTGAGGTGTTTGGTTGTGTACTTGTAATAGATCAAATAAATGCTTTAACGGAAAATGTCTTTAGGGATACATTTTTATTTACTTCTAAAGGCTACTTGAGGACAAGTAGTATTCGAGTGGGGGGATATTTGATCACATCAAATAACGTCTATTTTATAGCATCATTTATCCCATGATATTAACCCATTTTGTATAGTTATTGCAAAGAATTGTTACTTAATCGTTTATATTTGAGAATTGCAGTAATTATAGAGTAATTGGTGAAAGTTAGCAAAAGGCGCGCATTCTGGAGCTTAAATGAAGATATTTTGAAGATTACTGTTCTGAAGACCAATACGCCGTATCCATCAAGGTAGATATGGCGTATTTGTGCCTGCACTCACCAAAGACCACAGAAGAATAAAGCTCAATACACCGTATCCAGAGAGACTCAATACACCATATTCAAGATATAGTATATGAATATTCTGGAAGATATCAAACGTGGTCCATACTCTAAGAAATCCCCAATACACCGTATCTAATACTTGGATATGCTGTATCGAACCGACTTCCAGACAGTATAAATAGAAAACTCAAAAATGAGTTTTAGGTGTGCTAAATCATATTCTCGATACCTAAACCATAAAAGTCGATTTTCAGAGGAGAAAAAGAGCAGAAGAGGTCGAGCAACGTTATCAATTCCATAGGAGACAATGTATAATTCCATATACTTTAGTAATCATTTAGTTTTTGGTATCATTCGTTAACTCGATTAGTTACCTTGGCTAAATAATTGATTTTGTATTTATTATGGCGTTTGAAGGCTAATAGCTTCGGGTATTAGCCATTATTATGAAGATCTAAACGTTTGGTAATTGTTTATCTTGATTTCTTGATTTATCGTTGAATACTTGTTTATATTTATCAATTTATACTTGTTTACGTGCTTTTGTATGCGACCTATCATTCAGATGGATCTAGTGATACGCCCATGAAGTAAATCTAGGGTCTGGGATAGCTCTCTATATAGTAATTTATACATCTAGAATCATAGGATCACAAATATTGTCCTTTGAAGTCTGTGTCTAGGATACACTTCGGGCTTAACTAGCTAATTGGATATTGCCAATGGTTTATTGATTATGTTGACTAGCAGGTGAACCTATATAATTCAACAAATAACGTTTTGATTCCATTGGGAGTTGGACAAGTGGATTATTAGTATATAAATTGCCATTAAGCGGTAAGTGGGTAAAGCCTCTATGAGCTAGGGTTTAACAAGATCACCATTGCTTTAACCCCTAAGATAGATTATAATCAGCAAATAAAGATGCTTTATGCGGATGCTTTAATTGTGACAGAATTAATGTGTCTAGGTCTTAGGATGATGTAACGCCTAAGTCTTAAGAATGATATGCCACCTCGAGAGAAGAAATCATTACACTTAATAAACAAACCAACTTTCTAATCGGATTAATAATGGTTAATATAGTTTTCTTATATTTGGCTCGACCGCTCTTTTATCTTTTGTTAATTAGCTTACGTGGGTTAAAGTGCTTTGAATTGATTGTAGTCACCAACCAAACCATGCCAGTCTTTCAGGCTGAAAAACCCCCTTTTCCCGTTAGAATTAGGATTTACACTGACATAGGTTTAGAATAGGATAGAATTAACATAGACTAGATAACCAAGATATTAATTAAATCGATAGATTTAACCCCACTTCAAGTGTTCGACACCCTACTTACCAGGAAACTACTACCGATCGGGTACACTGCCCGTTAAAGTGTTGTTTTTAGTTTAGTTGGCAAAATATAAATTTAAAACATGAATCAATAAAATATACACCACACAACGACACATCAGGTTTTTTGCGCCGTTGCCGGGGAGTGAAAATTATTCTTAATTTTATTTGTTATTTTGGTTTTTAAGATTAGATTAGATCTAACCCTTAGGAGTAGTGTAATTTTGATTAGTGTATATTCTTGTATATTCTGTAAATTTTGTATATTTGTCTTTAATAGTTTGCTTATATATTTGTGTGTTTAATTGTTTACGTATTTAATTATTTTTCTTAAATACACTGTTTTGGTCGATAGCTGAATACGGCGTATCCTCTTTCACCGGATACAGTGTATCTAACTTTTTGTCCAATACATCGTATTCATCCCAACAGATTAATACGACGTATCTACTTCCATTGGATACGGCGTATCGATCATCTGGAACAAAATCAGAATCTAAGTTTTCTATAATTGATTTTCGTGCTAAAATTTTTTCTATCTTTCTTTCGAGCAAATCCTGCTGATATTTTTACCTATGTTACAGGAAGTACTTATCAAAGCTAGTAGACTGAAGAAGAAACCATAAAAAGTCATGACAAAACTAATTTTAGAAAAATACATGGAAAAGGCTCAGACTAAATCACATCTTTCTATTACCAGTAACGAAATTAACATTGAACTCAGCAAGGAATTTTTGAAGGAGTTACAAATGAATGCATACCACGGATGGATTGACAAAGACGTAATAAACCACATTGCTATAGTACTTAGAATGATTGATTTGATCTACATTATTGGTGTGGATTCCCATCAACTACGAATGAAAATCTTTCCTCTCTCGCTAGCTGATGAGGCAAAACAATGGTGGATAAATGAAGGGGAAGGAAAAATCACCAAGAATCAATCACTTGTTGGGTCGACTTGACTGCTAAATTTTTTGGGAAATACTACCCGCCTTCTTGCATCAAGGGAAATAATACTCCCGTAATAAAATGGGACCCATCCAATCCAAGATTCGAAGGCTGGTTGGCTACAAAGTTCATAAACTATAAAACGAGGGATATATTCACCAAAGGAGCTTTGTGGGATTACTGGAAAATGGGGTGATGAAATTGAGGTATCTGATAATGAATCTTCTGATCTTGAAAGAGTACTGTGAGTGATAAGTAAGAAAAAAACCCGCACAAATTATTTAATATAGGAAACTAATGTTTTTTGACATACGAGACCCCTCTCTGTTTGCATTCAAAAATTTAATTACATCTCAAAGTAGATCCGGACTTACATTAGGAAAGGATATTTGGGGTTTTAAAACCATAAAGCTTACAAAGACGATGGATTCTACGAATGGAACGAGAATGGACCATGGTTGTGTGACAAACCATAGCTTATGATGAATATGGAAGGAACCAAAACCAGTCAAACATACTTGCATGCCTTTCAACTATAAAACTGGATGTTCAGAATGCCCAACCTGTAGTTAGAGAGAGGATGGTTATTGTAATGGAGGAAATTTTCCTGGAGCTTACCATATTGGAAACTCACTCCATTACCAAGACCTTGAATGGTATGAGGCTCTGGAAGATAGCAAACTAAAAGACGAAGCCTTGAGGAATAAAGCTATCATGAAGGGCTTGATCAGTGATGATGAATCAAGCAATGATTGTTGGAAAAGATGGAAGAGCCATGAGATTTACTACCACAATTATGATAATGGGGAATATAAAAATGAAACTCATGAAGAGGGACATGAGTTATGTGGTATCGAAACTCACGAGGTGCCAGTCTGCCAAATAAAAAGATACATGATGATCAAATATTCATTCAATGATGAAGAGGAATATGTTGCTGTAAAAGAAGACGAATACGAAGATCTTACAATCACAAGTGAAGAGGCGTGCCGAGCTTACCAGGAAATCTTTCAGATGATGGACGAAGGATAGATGGTGACGCGCACCGAGTGAGAAGCTGAAGAAAAGTCTAACTTAAAGACTTCACTGTAAACAAAAGTGCTTCCCGAGAGACAACCCGGATTGTTATTTAAATTAATCGAGTCTGTCTTCCCAGACATCAATACGGCGTATCCGCTCCATACCATATGGCGTATTGATTGTTTAGACGTTATCAGTTTTTATTTTTTATGCACCTTAAAAATATTATTGTCAGTTCTGGCAATACAGCGTATTCATGCACATGATACGACGTATTCACCAAAACTGGCCCGTATTTAGTCTGTTTAGTTTAGTTTAAATTAACCGTAGGTACCAACATAGGAATTGCACACGATTTTTCCTATGTTTTATACAGGACCCTGGAAGCAAAGAAATATCGACCAATATTGGTGAAGAATTTACAAATCTGGAGATCTTGAAGTGTTGGAGTCTTGAAACTTCAAGGCGGCTGTTCAACACAATCTTGCTAATAAACTAAACATGGAGAATTTACCGAGCAAATATCAGGAGAGTTTCTCATTCTAATTCTTTTTAATTCCGTATTTAAATGTTAATATATACAAAGAGGACGTTATAAAAATTCAAGTGGAGGGAATGGAAAATTAGAATTAACAGGTCTTGATTTAGGATCAATAAACATAGAGTGTGTTTGTATAGGTGTTTGTATGTGTGCTTATAAAAAATTTAGAAGCAGAGAAATAAAAGATAAAAACTAGAGAGAGAAAGAGGGAGAAGGAGGGACTAGAGAAATGTATATTAGATTGATAGAGCAGACCCTTAAAAGACACACCATCATTACAAATGAGGTGGTTTGTGGGGGTATATATACCCAATAAACAAGGATCGAGCAAGGTGCTCTTGTTTCTACTTTTAGCTATTTGTCGGGTCTCGTGACTTTATTTAAGTCACAAGCTTATCACCTAACCTATTACACAATATTATTTATTTATTTATTACAATACTTTTATCTCAATAAGATCGTCACTTTTATCATTCCTAACAATCTTCTCCCAAGGGACGATCATTGAGATCTCTATTTGATTGCATTAATGATCATCATTTTCTTATTCGTAACAATCTCCCCCCTAAAGGATGATCATTGAGATCTCTCTTGTGACCTTGATCTTTAAACTTTAATGCTCGTTTGTTTGTCTTGAATCTTGCTGTGTAATAGTGGTCTTGTTCCAATCATGCTCTTGTGATCTTTATCGTTTCATTTTCTTTCGTCTTTGCCTTTGAGATCTTTTCATATCATCATTCTTTACCATGAATCCATCTTGATTTATCATTTGAAGCTTCTGACCAACATACTCATACTTTTCTTGACAGCTTACAATCTTCCTCATGTAGAACTTTAATCTTGATCAACAACTTGATAATTTGAGGAAGTTCTTTGATTTATCAGAGTTGCGAAAGTATATCTTTAAACTTTGAGTATGAGATAGGAAGAAATGAATATGATGGTGTTCTTGATTATGAAAGGTAGAGATGTTGTTGATGTTGTTGTACATAAATGTATCTTCCTGAGTTAACTTCCCCCTGTTCATACCACATAACTATAATCAGTTCAGCTGCTTCCCCCCAAACGAACAACCATTCGTATGCACATACTTCACACAAACAACTCATAGAAGATATGAAACTAATAACACATCCTAAGTCAATTAAGTCCCTGATGTTGTATACACCAAAGACAGTTAAGTCCCGAGGTACAACATTTCTTCCCTCAGATATTAACACATTTGTATACACACCAAAGCCAATTAAGTGCCTGGATTATCACATTTCTTCCCCCTAATTGTTGCGCTCTATCGAAATATTCAGCTAGAACACTTCTCTTCCCCCTGATTATATTTGATGACCATCAAACATAATCATAATCTTGTTACGCCTGAATATTTGATATGAAAGTCCATGTTGGAAGTAGCGGTCATATAGAATGAAGTCCAAACTACTATCTTTAATTCCAACAATCTCCCCTCATCAATATTGTGACATCATAAGTAACCTTGGTAATCCAACACTTCACTTGAATAAATCAAGGAAATGTTGTTTGTGTTTTTCGAAAACAAATTCCGAAAGAACACGATAACTACTAGAATCATTAGATTACTAGTTAACACTAATGAATCATAAACAATCAATTTTCAAATAGTGCCCTACGTTTCAGCGTTGGCTTGATTTTAGCACTGGTAAGGATTTCAGTTTAATCATTGTGAAATACTAATTTAAGTATCAATCTTAATGTTCTGGCAATGTCCACTAAGAACAGGCCTGTCACATAGACATATAAGCGACCTCTTGTACTTTTGTATCTTTAGGTTAATACAAATATTACTTTTGTGTCCTATGTGAGATTTATAATTTGATCTCATTTGGCTCTAGACTCAATAAGTGCGTTTTGGCTTTAGTGATCGGAGGCTGGAGCAGACTGCCACATTTTCAATATCAACAATCTCGGAGTGAGATGTCAATAGATTATGCATTTAATCTCCGTGACAATGAACAAGATTTCTTTTGATAGAATCTTGAGTTCTAGGAAGGGTTCTCATTGCACACTGTGTCATACGTCTTTCTTTAATACCAAATATCATCTTGTGATATTCTGATTGATTATAGTATTGACCCGTTTTCTTCTTTTCTTCTGCCTAATGTTTGTGGAGGGCTTCTTTCTTTTCACCCATTTGCACATCATTTCTTTTTCATTCTTCAACCCCTTCAATATCCACCAAGACGTCATTACTATCATCATGTTGTGATTGTTCCAATGATAGACTTAAGCCTTGTTTGACATTATTCCATTCACATTCAACCTCCCATCATACCTAAGGACTCTATTCTAACTATGAAATTCCCTGGGTAGATCCGCCCATATCTCCGGTTTTCTTGGAGTCATGAATAATACCTAACCTGTACACCTTATTTCTCTTTGAATCGTCGTAAAATTATATGTTGATGGGTATTTAAGATCGAAACCATAAAACCATTTGAAAATCAATCAAAGTGTGTTGATATAAATCAAACATTTAAAACACTTTGAAGTTTCGCTTTGGAGAAAATACCCCCTACACATTGTGCAGCGATATTCAAAACTTATTTTGCACATGAGGAAAGAGTTAATTGCACATTGATCATTTTAAGGTTTTAAAATCCAATCCCAATGAGACGATCACGCTCAATGGATTGATTATCCAATCTCACATATCCCACACAAATACATATAATCTCACATAAACACATAAAATCACATAAACCATACATTGCAACATGCACATAAGTCAATACTACGGTTTGACCAACCTGCTCAAGTCATGGTTGTTACATTATCCCCACCTTGAGAAAATCTCGTCCCGAGATTTAACTACTCGAGGCATTAGCACTATCGACAAACAACTGAGGACACTTAGACCTCATTTGATCCTTGCGTTCCCAAGTAAGCTCAGGACCACGCTTCGAATCCCGACGAACTTTCACTAATACCATCACACTACTCTTTTACTTATGACATCTCGGTCCACAACATCAACGGTTCCTTGACAAAACAAAGAGTCTTGTCAACCTTAATCTCGACTAACTTCCACAATCCGAATCCAACTGCTAATGACTTTGCTTACCCCCACAAGGGTGCAATTAGCAACACAACAACCTTAAATGAAAAGAAGCATCCTACTACATGAACCTCACTCGTCATCGAGAAAACTCATCAAAACCCTTAAGTTGTTGTAACAACGTCATTTACAACCCGGCCTCGCAACTCATCAAACAAGAACTGTCTTGAAACCAAGTTATAAGTTGTTACAAAGCTCAACGTTTTTGAAGAATTGGCTCGACTTCGAGTGTATCCATAAAATAAATTTAACCAAAACCACAAACACATCTAAGGGCATATTAAGGTCAATAAGAAACCTTACGTACCCAACTTCAATTAAAACTCTCAATGATCTCTTGCTCAACGAACAAGTGTGGATACTTAGTTTACCTGAAGTCCTAAAGACCTCCCTTCAAGTCCAATCGAATCTTAACTCAATGAACATTAATTACTTCTAATAGTTCTTTAGCAAAACCAAAAATTCGAATTTGACACACTAAACATGTCATGCACACTCTTCAACTCTTAGGTAATATCAACCAATAACCCTTTCAAAAATCTCAAATGGACCTTCTTACCTTGGTATCAACTTACCATACTTTTCGAAACATCATACACCCTTCAAACTGAATACTCTAAGTAACACTCAATTACCAGCCTCAAGTCTAACAGTTAAACCTTACACTAGGATAATCCTTGAACCAAACTCGGTTCATTCAATCTTGATGTCGCTAGTTACAACCCCATAACACGTAACCACATTCCTGTACCACAACTATGCTTTAAGTGAAGCACATCTCCATAACCAGAAAGATATTCCCCAACCTTAGGGGAAAAACTCATCTTACAAGATAAGTATCCCGACTACCTCTAACATCCACAATACATGTCCGAATCAATATCTAAAATGGGGAGTACTTAGTTCATCCATTTACTACACCCAATCGCAACTGTAATCCACTACTCAAACTTGGTAACTTGACAATAACATCTTTAAGAATCCTTTCTCACTTCTACACGGATAACACAGGTTGTAGCAACAACCTGAAGACCCTTGATACACAACTGTCCACCTCGAACACGCTTAAATACTTGCTACCAGCAACTAGCTATATTTTTCTTCATACTCGACCCACTCAATTTGAAAACCTAACACCACACGGTAGAGTTTCATCCGCTTCCTGGATGATAGAATACTTTAATCGTAAACGCCACTTCATAGCCCATATGACCCACGACTCTCCACCCACCTCATTTCACACCTCTTATTTTCCAAGCCACTCAAACATCTTATGTTGACACTTCTTTGCTTTTGGACACTATTTTTACACCACCAACAACCTTTATCGATCTTAGCTTGGATCTATACATTCATCCAGAAACTCATTCTTTGGCTTTCACGTCTTTATTCTACTCCATGATACAACAAACCACATTTTCCATTCCCAGGAAGGTTACATGGCCTTGAAACATACTCACTAATAACTTCATCCATCGACTCCGCCTTATGTTTCAAACTTCATGATTGAAAAGTATGTTTGAAAACTTCATGATCCATATAAGATCACTCTCGCACTACTCATTCACTTAATGCCTCTACATTCTAGTGCAAAACCCTATCACGTTGGTCATAAAACCTTATAAGATCCTTCAGTTTGACGCCGTATAACCCGTAACAAGCATTCACCTTCTCCTTTCAAACATGCTTCCCAAATCCTTTACTTCGTTTAGTGCGATCATAATAATACTACGAACTCGTTGCTCCTTCCGTCAATGGCCATAGATCGCCATTACCTTTTGATTCCTTTCCACATCTAGATAGCTTCCACGTTGTAGGAAAAACTTCATGATACATCTTCTCTTCCTTCATGTCCTCTATGATTCATCTTCATCGTGCCGACTCGTACCCTCCCTAGACTTCGGGTCGGTTAAATATCGTCCGAAATATTCGTTAACTAGCTTGCTAATACGGCCATGCACACCCGGCTCATTAACTCCATGAAAACTGCTAGTGCATTGGTTAACCCAAAAGCGCATAGCCGTAAACCTTGAACGTGTGTCCATTACGCCATCCTAAAAACAATCCGAGCTAACGTCAACCCCCGTGCACCCTCCATTGTTATCATTACAAACAATTTTCTATCTCACTCTACTCGAGATAATCTATGCACATTTCAAACTACTCACCTTTCTTCCTACCAAGCAATACAGACGCTTCCCACAACTAAGAGGTACTAAATCAAAAGTAAAACAAAAACTCTCCAATTCCAACTTGGGATTTCGAATAATTCCATTCGCTTCGCTACTATTAGTCGCACCACTCAGAAGATATGACCTATCATCAACTCTAGAATCACGCCATACAAACCATGAGCAAATACCAAACTTCACATGCACCAATTGGTATGGACCCAAAAATCACACAATCCCAAAAGTAGAAACAACCGAATATAAATATCGACATAACGAACGAACTTCAGACCTAACAAATGCATCAATGATGCTAGAGACACCCAATGAATAATACCACGTACCACGACCCATTAATTAAAAGATTAAGAACCTTTGTACCAAAACCGACTTTTTACCCAAGGAAACTTTCCCTCATAACCTTATACCAATCATTTTAAAACAATAGAATCGCCTTAGTTAGTAATGCCAATAATTTTAAGTGTAAACATAAATTTAAATAAAATTTTCATAAACTTATTTTAATTATGATTTTATAAAAGAAATCAAAAGATGGTTAAAACAAATGTGTTGCATTTTATTTATATAATTTATTTTCGAAAGAAGTTTTTTTTAACACCTAAACAATATGATATCGACTACAACAAAATTACTTTGAAAAGGAATTTATGACTCGTAACACGAGGCGTCATGATAGCAAAATAGACTCCCAAAATACCTTAAGAATTCCAATACCATAATATTAATTTTACTTAAAACGAAACACGACAAGAAACTCTTTGCAAAACCAAACAAACCATAAAACATGGAGGGGGGGGGGGGGGGGGGGGGGGGTGGGGAGCGATATAGACAAAAGTCTTAGAACAAACCAAAAAAGTAACGTCACCCTTAGACAAAAGGAAAACAATCAAAACGTCGAACGGAAAACGTAGAACACCAGTTCTATGATAACACCCTAGAATACCAACACGAGCGTTGGATATCTCGACGAATCAACGAGCTAACGAACCAACTTAGAATCGGACACCACACCAAACAGTACCGAGGTATCCACAAACGATAGATAAAGGGAACCTTACCATCTATGCACCATCAATATAATTGCCAATCGTTAAGAAGACTCTTAAGAAACCACATATCCATCCTCAACAGATCACACATCACAAAATCTACACTACCTTTACATAACGTATCCAAACTTACATCCTTATTTAATACATACAAGCATCAATGATCATTGCAATCAACGTCACAATCCACGTGTGTGTGGCCTTTATATTATGTTTCGTGACCATAAATTAATAAATTGCACCTTTTGCACACGGTACTTAATTCCAATACCACACAGTCCATCTCAATGATAACACACATCTACCACATAGCACTTAATAAAAATGCAAATATAACTCAAACATAATAATCCATCTAACGAACCATAAAATCTCAATCGACTAAACGAAACAGAAGTCACATCGCGACCCAAAATATAAAAGCAATCCTCGATTATAGCAACGCATCGAGGTAGGAAACGAAATAAACTTATGTTGGGCCTCACTTGGGTTTGACTTTTCTCTCTCAAAAGTCACCCAACTTCGCGGGTCATTGAGTAAACAATCTCCTCAACGATATCCCTAAGGGTAGGGAAGAACATTACTAAAAAGAATAACAAAGGTATATACTATTAGATCCCCATTATGAAAAAGTATATATTTTATATATAATAGAGTAAATCAAAAATAAGAGAATTCAAGCTTATAGAATACGGAAATCTAACAGTATATACTTACACAAACTACTTATGCCCTAAATGCATCTACTTCCAAGACTCTAGGTTAAGTCCTAGTTCAACCACCTAATTCTCTATAACCTTGCCTGATATAACCTATATTCTTCACATACATTAATAAACCCAATACCCCGCCAAGGCGGAAACGCGAGGCATAACATGAAAGATATTAACATAGCACATGGTATCTTTATAGAGGAATACTAAATAGTGTAATAAATGCAAAGACACAACGTGTCATGATAACATCCAACAAAAAAATATCCAACGACCAAATATGAATGATAAGGATTACCATCCATACAAGTCTTACAATATCAAAACAAAGTCTAGAAATCAAATCAACATATTGCTCAAATAAAACGGCATAGCAAAATCATAGATCTTCAACTTGCATCTATGGTCTCACTAGCAACTCTCCTAACATCAATTTCGATCACCTGAGTTACCTGAAAACGATGCTAAAACACGTCAACACTAGGTTGGTGAGATGCCATAGGTTTTAGACACCAACCTCAAAACATTTCAAAACAACTCCAACATTTCTGTGATAAAGATAAACAGTTGCATGGCATATCATGAACTATCACATACTACAAATCAATCATCTCAATGTCAACACAATCAAATCAATATAACCAAACAAAAATGAGCTCAAACAAAATAGCTCGGCTCAACCCAAGTGGGGAAGGAACGATCCCACGATCCAAGCCAACCCGGCTCCACTTGTCAATTCAATTCAACACATAGCAAGTAATAGCCACATAGCACATGCATTTTTAAGCTCAACCATCAAATATCACAGTAATAAAACATCACATACTCAAGCATCGTTTCCACCCTAATGAAAAATCTTAGAAAAGATAGGGGCTATGACCACACACACTACTTTCGTGCAGCTACAATATCAATTCAAACAACCTTATCCTTAACAACTATACACAATAAAAGCATATGTACATACGGTAATCTAGAACTTAATCCAATATAACAACCCTAATGATGGACTAATATCATCTATACTATATGTAAAGACTCTCTACCATCATTTTACACCTTCATTATATCCTTTATTTACTCTTTACTTTTATTTTAAACACTTATAACTTTCTGCTCTAATGCAGAATTTTGACCCAACTTGCACGACCCAAAACCCATACCAAAACGCATCTATAATTCCCACAAAAATTCACACATGACCCCACATGTGTATATTAAGTTCCCCCAGAAGCTCATACATTCATTCAACCCCTAAGTATACCTTTGAAAATTAAACTTACAAACCTTTTCAATTTCGGATCTGATTGCACACTAAAACGTTTCGACTTAAAAACCCAACTTAAAATTAATTTTAGCCTTAGCCCTTTTGGGGTTTCTTAATAGACATATGAAAGTTACTTTCTGTAAAAGGGCTTAATTTAAAACACTTCTTAAGTAGGGTTTTCACCTCACTTAAGTTGACTCAAAATTCGTCTGAAAACACAGTTTTTGACAAACGATCTTGTAAACAACATTTGACCGCCCTTAGACCGACCATAAAAACCTTCGAGGCTAGATTTTTTGGAAAGAAGATTCAAAAAGCTACAGTTAAAAAAAAAGAATCATGTTTGTTTGCATTCCTCCATCATGGAGATATTTGCCCAACAATCTGACCTAAAAATTTGCTTCATTAATTAAACACCAAATGCATAATTCAAGCCCTAAATTCCTCATTAAAACTCATAACACCTTACAATTATGAAACGCTAATCATAATAATTCACCATTAATTACATTAGACAAACCCGAATTAAGAAAACCTAATTAATTTTATGATATAACATAATCCATCATGATAGATTACATAAATTAAACATGAAACTGAAAAGATTAAACTAGGATAGATGATTACCTTAATAACTTGATAAAAAAAAATTAAAAAAAAAATATTTCTTTCTCTTGAGGATTCGGTCGACCAAGGAGAAGGGGGAGAAAAAAAATCTGTATTTTCTAATCCTTGGTTTGCTTATATAGGCCTAATGGATAACCCCTTTCTACAAGTTTGAGCCCAACTTGGACTTCTTTTCCTTTTTTTTTTTTACTATTCCTGTTTTTACTATTCACCTAAAGTAAAAAAAAAAATTGTCGTTTATTATTTACTATAAAACCAGAAGTTTAGATAATATTATAAAAATACATAAACTATTTCAAAACTTTCATTCGCAAAACCTACTTGTTAACGATTTCTAAAAATAACTTTTCATTTCCAAATTCACTTTCTATATAATGTAAAAGTTTACCAAAAATTCTCATATTTTAACAAACTCATTTCTTCACAAATGACACCTTCACATTTTTAATCCATCACCTTAGACAACCGACTTATTACCAAAACAATTCCTTCAAATACTTATGTCAATTCCTTATCACAAAAGTGATAAAAAATGAAATTTCTCTTCAAATAACTCATTTCTCTTAATCTTAACCTCTAAGAACTAAATTTATCTTATTACAAACGCAAAAATACGAATTTCAAGCATACTTTTGTGAAATTACTTGATACATAACCCGCACACAATAACCCTTGTTAGATATTGTGAGGATTTAACCTTATCCGTTTCCAAATGTTTACCCAAATTCCACAAAATATGAGTGTGCCGGTGATGTAGTAGACTTTAGAACTTGGCTTGGTATATCACTCGAGACCGCAATGATGAGTACTATGGATTTAGATGGAGTAACTTGTTTAAATTGGTAAATTTTAGGATTACACCCAAAATGCCTTTACATGTTGCTTATTAACTAACTACACTGGTTAGTTAACCCCCGTATAAACCCTTTGTTTACTCTCACTTTAAGAGTAAGATACCCCTAGAACAACCCGTAGAGCCAATCCTTTAGGAAATACACCAATTGTTTATTTCGTTACACCTTTACACCTTAGCCTACCCTGTTAGATTAAGTTTATTTTACAGTTGCTAGTTGCTTAAAGTGTAAAGTTTGTATTTCCCGAGTCTTGTGTCAAATTTTCTATCTTTGGTACGGTTGGAAGAAATTTGCACATCGCAAATGGGAATGTATATTATAGTCAAAACTTATGTATTTTTACTACCATCACAATTAATGGTACGTCCGAAGAATGAAGGAATTATCGAAGGAATTATCCGGAATTATTATGATCATGAAGATGGTGAAATTACACCGAGTTTCGTAGTATACTGTTAGCAAAAAAAAAATAGAAGAACAAATATATTCGAAAAATAAGAAAAATCGCAAAAAAAAAGAGAAGGAAAGTTTGAAGATAATCGTTTCGCAACTACCGAAGGAATTACACGAAGGATCGAGTATTCATTGAAAAAAATCGGCGATGTAGAGTATTGTATAAAGTGGAAGATATCGCCACTTACCCTTTAAAGTATAGGATGATTAGGAAGTTGACCGTTACGGAAACGCCAACTTAGGTTGTTGTTTTTGATCTATGATCAAGACGTTGTAAATAATCGTGTCTTTATGATGGTTACGGCCGAGAAAAAAGTGTCTAGCAACTTGTATTTTAGACTTAATCTATTTGTTTTGTAATTTTTATTTAACAACAATTTACTTCTTTTTCCTAATGACTAGCCGCTGGTTTTACGTGAATGAGGATGTGTACGAGCGTGCATGTTTATTCCGTCGTTACGGCCATGTATGCATGTCTCAGCTGCCTCGTTGGTTTACGACTTTTGGTGAAAGTTAGAAGGTCCCTACCCTATATCATTCTTCATCCTAACCGTTGGTTAAATTCGAATGAGGATGTGATCGAACACACATGTCTATTCCGTCGTTACGGCCATGTATGCATGTCTCAGCTGCCTCGTTGGTTTACGACTTTTGGTGAAAGTTAGAAGGTTCCTAAATCAACCCTAAGCCTTATCATAAAAACCCATATTTACCTTTATAAACTTGTTACTCCTTAGCTTTAGCGGTGGAGATGTGTATCCTTGCCAAGCTTATGATAGAAAACTCGTCACGACCGAGCAATTGAGCGAATTAGTTACATGTTACCACATAGATTAGTTGAGTGATTTGAGTGTTTTCATCTTCCTATTTCGTGAGGTGTTTGGTTGTGTACTTGTAATAGATCAAATAAATGCTTTAACGGAAAATATCCTTAGGGATACATTTTTATAAACTTCTAAAGGCTACTTGAGGACAAGTAGGATTCAAGTGGGGGGATATTTGATGACATCAAATAACGTCTATTTTATAGCATCATTTATCCCATGTAATTAACCCATTTTGTATAATTACGCGTGCCATAACTATCAGAAATTGTTATTTAATCGTTTATATTGTGAATTGTAGTAATTAAGAGTACTTGGTGAATATTAGCAAATGGCGCGCATTTCTAGAGCTTAAACGAGGATATTTTTGAAGATTAATGAATTCGACTACCAAATACGTCGTTATCAATACGCCGTAATCCATCAAGGAAGATACGACGTATCCGTGGCTGTACTCACCAAAGACCACAAAGGAAAAAAGTCATTACCCCGATATCCAGAAAAGACCAATTACAGCCGTATTTGATATATGGCATGTGAATTTTCGAGTAGATATCAATACGTGGTCCTACTTCAAGAAAAACTCCAATACGTTCGGATACATACCCATTGATACGCCGTGTCGAACCGACTTCAGACCCTATAAATACAAAATCAAAAACGAGTTTTAAGTGTGCTAAATTATATTCTCGATACCTAAACTACAAAAGTCGATTTTCAAAAGAGAAAAAGAGCAGAAGAGGTCTTGCAACACATTCCAATCCATAGAAGACAACGTGTAATTTCTTATACTTTTGTAATCGTTCAGTTTTTGGTATCATTCGTTAACTCGGTTAGTTTACCTTGGCTAAAACAATTATTCTTGTATTAATTATGATGTTTGAAGGCTAATAACTTCGGGTATTAGCCATTATTATGAAGATCTGAATGTTTGGTTTTGTTTATATCTCGATTGCTTAATTTATCGTTGTATGCTTGTTTATGTTTATCAATTTATACTTGTTTACGTGCTTTTGTATGCGACCTATCATTCAACTGGATCTAGTGATACGGACCAAGTAATCTAGATGTCGGGATAGCTCTCCATATAGTGATTTATACATCTAGATCAATAGGATCACAAGTATTGTCCTTCTAAAATCATGATAAGGATACACTTTTGGCTTAACTAGTTAACGGAAACTGCCTTTGGTTTATTGAACATGTTGACTAGTAGGTGAATCTAGATAATTCAACAAATAATGTTCTGATTCTATTGGATAGTTGGACAAGTGGACTACTAGTGTATAAATTACCATTAAGCAGTAAGTGGGTAAAGTCTCTATGAGCTAGGGTTTAACAAGATCACCATTGCTTTAATCCCTAAGATAGATTATAATTAGGTAATAAGAATGCTTTATGCGGATGCTTTAATTGTGACAGAATTAATATGTCTAGGTCCGCCTAAGTTTGAATGTATATGATTTCGAGGATAAGTAATTCATTGCACTGTATAAACAAACACACGTTCTAATCGGATTATTTAATGGCTAATACAGTTTTCTTATATTTTGCTCGACACTCTTTTATCTTCTGTTAATTTGCTTGCGTGGGTTAAAGTGTCTTGAATTGATTGTAGTCACCAACCAAACCCGTGCCAGTCTCTCAGGCTGAAAACCCCCTTTTACCTGTTAGAAATTTGGATTAGAACTTAATATGGAATTAAAACATAGGTTTAACTTAGATTAGAATTAACATAGATTAGATAACCAAGATATAAATAAGTTGAGAGATTTAACCTCGCTTCAAGTGTTCGACACCATACTTACCACGAATCTACCACCGGCCGGGTACACTGCCCGTTAAAGTGTTATTTTTGGTTAAGTCGGCAAAATATAAATTTAAAACTTGAATCATAAAAGGATTAAGTCTATATATTATCAACGAACTTTTCAAAATTTACCGATCTAGGTAACCAACTAATTTTATTACTATTCTAGGTATCGTAACCGGCTAATTTGTTCCGATATAGTCAATATGACCTGCTGAATTTCCACGTATTTAAAATTAAATTTTTTAAATTTTCAAAAGTCCTTGAAGATATCCCAACACTGATAAATAAATATGTTTAAATTTCCACCAGGATATATTTTATTTTTATTTTACATGTAGTTTATAAACTAAAATACAACTTTCAATAAATTTCTTTATTCCAATCTTGAAAATCGTCATACCATTTCGGAGATCGTCTTCATCTTTGTGTTAATTTCATCCTATTCATTCCCAAACTCAGATCCATTAATATGAAAGAACAAACCAAAAAGTAAGATCAATTAAGCGTACTAATAAAAAAACAAGATCCAGAAGAATATCATTTATTTTAATGAACCTTTTTTCCAAATCATGTAATAAAGGTTAAAGATGACCTTTGTGGTGTATAAAATTCTGTACCTGCAACAATTTATGTGTAAATTCCGGCGACATAAAAACTTTCAGTGACACCAATAGATTTCGGCGGCACCATTTTCACAACAACTCCTCAACAACAAACCACAATAAAACTCCCATTTTCAGTCAAAGATCTTACATGAATATTATATACAAAAAACAAACAAAGATCTAGGGTGTGCTCAAAAATATTCACAAATCTTACAAACACCCACACAAACCCCTCATCGATCTTTTGAGACTCAAGAAGAAACAACCCCCTTTCAAATCAAAACTTACCTAAGGATCCGAAACATATAAAGATCAAACAAGAATATTCGAAGGGGTGTTTGAGTGCAAGTTCTAAAACAAGAAATAACTCATGAGTTTCATTGTGTTTGTGGGTTGTGAATCGATCAGAGATTAGTATGTACAGATTTGATTGTTTGAGATAATAGTAGGCGAAAGGGTGTGAATTTGTTATTTGTTAGTGATAGTTGATTTTCTAAAGGAAGAAGGCAAATGTCATCTGGCAATTCAAAGTCAAACGTGAGGTGGCATAAAAGTCAAACATGAAGTGGCATATTTAACTAAAATAAATAAAAAATAAAATGACGTGTCAGTCATTTTTCATTTTCAACCGGTAACATGAGGTAATATTGACTATATTGTCATAAATTTAAAAAATTTGATACCTAGATTGGTAATAAAATTAGTTGGTTACCAAGATCGGTAAATTTTAAAAAGTTCGTTGGTAATATATAGACTTAACCCATCATAAAAATGTACACCACACAACGACACATCAACTTATATGAACATAAGGCTAACAATCTCCCCAAAATACGATTCTTGATTTGACTTTGAATATCTTTGAGGAAGTTTAGTATCAACAATCTTGTTGCTGATTGATTGACTTTGAATGCTTGAGTATGTGCATGTGGTGATGAAATCCGACATCATTGGAATGGGGCTGCAAACACCACGTTTGTACTTGATTTGAATGTTAGTAATGAATAGCATGATATGGACGAAATATCTTTGTTATTTGTGATTTTCGGTTGCGATAACCACCGGTTCCCCGTTTTATAGTAAAATACTATACCTGTGATCAGGTAGATTCAAAGAATATCCTTGATAGGGTTTCCAGCTCAAAGCGTAGGGATCTTTCTAACTTAGATGTATTAGATTTCACAATGCTTGCTTGTTTCATTACCGGAACGTCTCAAAGCAGGACAACCGGTAAGAGTCAATCAGTAATTACTATATTTATGATTAAGTTGTCAACTTATTTTACTGGACCCAAAATTGATATCCCGTTATCACAAGCTTGAATTCATTTAGAATCTTGCAGCTCACTTACCGCCACAGTGCTGTTGAGGTTGACTCTGGAAGGATTCCATCGTCAACTGTGAATACTTTAGGAGTATACTCAGATGTTCTGGCAAGATATCAAGGATATGCGTAGGACTCTTTGTTATGACTTGTGAACTTTATGGTGTTCAACAAGTGTATTTTGACATTGTGTCTAATGAGATTTATAATTTGATCTCTCTTGGCTCTAGACTCGATTTGTGCACTTTGGTTTTAGTAATCGGAGGCTGGAGCAGACTGCCACCTATTTAATATTAACAATCTTGGAGTGAGATGTCAATAGATAACGTGTGTATCTCCGTGACAAATGAGACAAGTTTCTTTTGAGAGAAACTCGAATGGCTGGGAAGGGTTGTGCATTGCATCACTGGGTCCATGACGACTTTCTTTAATACCAACAATCATCTTTGTGATTTTGATAGATTATGTATTGACTCGGTTTCTACCTAAGTTGTATAGAGGGCTTCTTTCTTTTCACCCTTTATCCATACATTTATTTTTGATTCTTTAACCCCTTCAATGCTTACCAAGACGTCATCACTAACACCTTGTTGTGATTGTTCCAGTGTTAGCTCAATCTTAGTCGGAATTATTCCCTTATACTCATTTTTCTCTAATCATACCTAAGGACTTCTAATTCTATCTATGGAATCTCCTTGGGTAGATCCCTCCGGTTCTGGTTGGATCATAAGACTTATACTCTAACCTTACCACCTTATGACTTAATCGACATCGTGAGATTAACTTGGTTGTTGGGTATAGAGATCGAACCATAAAAATTGATACAGGCGTATTTGAATTCTTTCTCACTTCTATTTATTTCTCAAATTAATTAATTATACATGTAGGTTATTTAAACCAACTTCGATTGGGTGCAAAGTAGACTTCGATTGCTCATAAAAATATGATTCTTATCGTGTAAATCACCCATACAGGCATACAACACTTGAAAATTGTTAACAAAGATTAAGAAATTGACAATGGTTTGGATTAGGCCCAGTAAACGTCATATATGGATGTTGATTTATGTTATACAGATGATGCAATCTTAAAGGAATGTGTTCTATGTGTGTTATAATAAAAGGGTTATTTAGTCATTTACTCTTAGTCACATTATTGAAATCATGTCATCCAAACAGGTTACAAGGTTTCAAATTCAGGTCTTTTTAATACCAATTGATTATAATTAATGACATGAAAAATTCCATGAGGAGAAATGTTGTTGGATACATAAAATTGACATTTATGAAATGTACCAAAAATACATTAAAAGGCTTTGTTTTAAAAGCCCCTCCTCAAAATATGACATTTTGAGAAAAATTGATACCACAATTTTTAAACTTATTTGAGGAATGGAGTGTTGAACACATAAATTTAACAAATACCACTTTTTATGGAAAGATACCACAAATTATATTGTAGACAATTTGACATTGAAAATTCTTTTTGGAAAATTGTGTTCATCGATTTTTAAAAACAATGATAGAAGACTTCTCTTCTATTTGTAGAGTAAGCGCACTGAAGCGTACACTTCCCTATTAGATTTGGGTCCGAGTTATACACTGAAATGTACATAAGTTATTAAGAAATTTTAGAAATGACATGTTTTGAAACGTTTGAACTCTTGCTCGAACTTCATTTACACACCCGTGACAATGTTAATCGACATTTCTAGGTACGTAAATGTTATCGATTCCAAGAGACGTGTCGAGAAGATTCTTTTTGGTATTTTTGAAATTTTTTGATTTTATATTTTGTTTTTCTAGGTTTTATATTTTTCTATTTCTTTTTGTTGGTTTTATATTTTTGTATTTTCTTTTTTCAAAAATATTTATAAATCAAAATAAAGAGAAAAAAATATTTACATGTCAAAGTTTCCATCAGCAGTGACAGTTGTTGCTAGAGTTGAAGTAGATGAAGTTGAATCTGGTTGTTAGTGACGTTTATCGGATTCATCAGCAGTAGTAACAACGGAAGACTTTGAAACAACTTGATTTTCTCCATTGAAATATTCGTCGAACAAAGGACCGAATAGACTTTCCAACTCTATCATTGACGTCATAACTATCATATCTGCAGTAGGAACTTTTGTTGACATTGTGGTGCGAGGTTTGAACCATTTTGTTCAAATATTATTCTTTGACATTTTGGATCGAGGCTTGAACTGTTGTGTTTAAACGTCATTTTTCTGATCAGTTTTGAATCCACTTCAACACTAGTTTCTGAGATATCAGCTTTTTCAGTAACCATACTCTGAGATTATCTGGCATGACATTGTTAGATGTACCTGCGCTTAAATCAAAACTTTGTTCCTTCTGAACATTGATTGATGTACCTGCACTTAAATCCAGAGTTTGTTTAGTAGAACAAGGAAACCCTTTGTTTGTGGGTTCCTGGGGGTTAGAAGCACTTGCATTATCACACTCAGATTCGATGTTACTGGATGAAGTTATTTTCCCCAAATGACAATAAATTCTACAGTTGGTAACCACCACTAAGGAAAGATCAAGGTTATCTAGGTGAAAGCATAGACTTCCTTTAGTCCCCTGACTCGTCAAAATCTTGACATTTGCTTATGTTTTTTTGATATGCACTTTTGAAACATAGCACTAGGTTTTCTTCTAGAATATTCATGCCATTCACATACTGAAGCACACAATCATCATGATTAGCAGTAATTAGACATTGCTTACATGTAGCACAAATAACCTCAATTTTTCATTTTCAGAATTGCAAGCTTTATGTATAATACATTCAGGAATGACTAATGGTCCTAGATTAGTCAAGAGGCTGTAAAATCCTATGGTTTTTCATCCTATTTTTCATCTAACATATTCGAGAAGCACTACTCTTAGACTAGAGGGGACCCTCCTTGCATCTAGGATGTCCTAGACTGTGGTCTTCTTGTCCTAGTAGTGCTATCAATGTCTTTAGGAAAAAAACCACATGTGTTACAAATTACATCTTCTTTATTGATGACATGAGGTTGTGAAACCGTGATCGGTTTTGTCCTAACGCTTTCTTTTATATGTTTGTTAGGCACAAAGTTGTTTACCCTAGAAGCTTTAAAAGGATTAATCCTAAAGATTCCTGGAGCAATTACTTTTTCATTGTGCACAACATTTGATTCTTTGGTGGTAGGTACCGAGTTTGAAGTGGCTGGATTTGACAAATCATTCGTCTCATCAATCTTTTGAGGAAACAAAGATTTTGAAAATTTTGTACATTCAGATTGAAATGCATTTGGTTGTCTCACAACAAAATTGTTTCTTAAAGGTTGCAAAGACGGTTTCCTCTCAGTTGATTGATTTGCGAACTTAGTATTCACACTCGTACCTTTGGTGATGTCTTTTTGTTCAGAAACCTTATCAAATAACTGGGCTCTTAGCTTAACATTTTCATAGATCGTGTCGTGTAATTTTTTACAAAGAGTCAATTATTGTTTTGGTTTGAGTTCGTGTCACAGAGATAGAGTATGTGGTCTTAAGGTGAACATTTTATTTAGCATAATTCAAAACCTGAAACTCTAATTCCACGTTCTCATTCTAAAGTTTCTGAGGCAAAGGATCAAGGGTATTTGATACACCTAGAGTATCCATGCTTTTACCCTTGGGATCTCCCAACTGAGCTTGAAACCGTTCGATCTTTTGTTGCATGTCATTATAAGCTTTATCGTACAAAATTTTGTCATATTTGCATTCTTTACGTTTTTTGTACCAATCATTCCAAAGTTTAGCATATTCATTCTCTTTTTTAATGATACACTTTTCAAATCCTTCTTTCATACAGTCAAGCTCAGTTTGGAGATTTGATGTATCTATAGCAAAATTACTTTGCACAATAGACATAATATCATAATTGAAAACTTCTCTCAAGAGACGCTCGATTTCCAATTCCAAAGCCTTGTGTTTGGCAAGAGATTCATCAGCTTTTTTTGCAAGAGATTTGAAATCTCGAACAAATTTGGCTGCTTCTTTCAAAAATTGTATTTTCAAAATTTGCAATCTAGCATCAACTTGGTTAACGATAGAGAAAATTTCATCCTTTACAATTTTGTGAATCTCTTGGTGAACGGAAGACAACCAATTGTGTATATCTGATTAACTCTGATCACACCTTTTAAAGTAAATATAAATATAAATATATAAATATTTATAAATATATAACAAGGATAAGAATAAAAATCTCAATTGTAGTAATCCGGAAGTATGATTCCCGGGTCGTTATCCCCAACGAGGAATGCAATTAAAAGTCGAGAGGCGTTTTGAGAATCGATGCTTGAATGGGACAAGATTATGATTGGTTATCTAAAACTACGGGAAAATTAAGGCAAAAACTTAAAAACACTTAAGGTAAGACAAATTTTAACTAAAAACGCAAAACGAGAATCCTAAACGGGACCTAAAAACCCTAAATTATCAAAATTAAGTCCTAAAATGATCTTTTTGGTTTTTATAAGTCTTAATTGACTAAAATGCTAGAACAAAGAAAACTAGACCAAAATCGAAGGAGATTTAAGCTTAAAAACACTAAAAACATGAACGGGATTCAATCCCGTTCTTTAAAAATCCAAATTTTGCAATTTTCCCCTAGAAGAAAATCTAATTTTACTTGTTCTAAATGTTAAAAGAAAATTTTTCTAAAAAAGAATCATATTTTTTTGACATTTTTTATAATTTTTTAATGAATTAAAATGCTAAAAATAAAATTAAATGTTTAAAAATACTAAACAGTTTATAAAAAAAAACTAGAAAAATCAAGAAAAGTAGCTTGAACAGTGAGGAGTCTAATAAAAATAAGATGGGAAAAATAGCTTATCGAATAAGCTGTGAAATAAGCTAAAATGGCTTATAAGCTAAAATGGCCTAAACTACTATAAAGAATAAATTTTGCAAACCTAAACTGAAAAAGTCCCAAGGGCGAGTTGGTAGTGCGTGTGTTGTGTAAAAAATGTTTGGTTGAATAGGGGTGAGGTCTCGGGTTCGAGTCCTGCTCACCCTTGACTTCCCCCAATTCCCAAATGTTTTTTACATGCCATTTTTTATAACTTTTTAGAGGGCTTAAAAATAAGCAACTTTTACAAAATAACCTTTTTTATAAATCAAAAATAAGCACGAAATAAGCTGTTAAAAGTGACAGAATAAGCTAAACACTACTAAGCCATAATATGCTAACTGTTTGGCAAATTAAGCACTAATAAGCTAATGAAAACTTAAAATAAGCTAAGACAGATAAAATGGCATATCTAAAAAGCACTTAGGAACAAAAATAAGCAACTACAATAAGCTAGAATGGTAGTTTGATCAAAAAGCTATAAAACTTAGAAATTTTAAGCAAATAAGCAAATAAGCTCAAATAAGCTCTAAACTAAAGAGAATAAGCTAAAATAGACTTATACTAACCTAATAAGTTATACTATCCTAGAATAAGCAAATGCAATAAGCTAATAAGCCTAAATAAGCAAATTAGCTTTTTGGCCAAAACTGATAAGCTAAAAGGCCAAGAGGGACTTTTCTAGCTTAAAAATAAGCTAGCAAAAGGATCCTTATGGCTATATAACCTACAAACAGATTAAGCTTTGACCTCAAAGAGCAAGAATCAACAATCAAAAAGCATTTTGAAATTCAGGATAAGCCACAATAAGCAATTGAAAAAGCAACTTCTTAAATTTTTCATTACTTAGCAATTTTTTTGGACAGTTTTGGCAAAATGCAAACTACAAATGCATGCCTATTTCTTATGGTTTCTAACCTGTTTTAACACATGCATAAAAACAAAAACTTCACAAAATGACAATAAGCAAGATCACAATCAAATAAGCAAATGCAATGAGCTTAAACCTTACAGTTTTAAACCACAATTTCTTAAAAAGTTAAAAATGAGATTTAATACTTAAACACTTACAAACTGAATTTTAGGACTAATATAAGCTAAGCTAAACTAACTCAAGAGTCAAAGTGCATTTTTGACCCATTATAACCCATTAAACAGGTTAAACCAAACACCCCTTTACTAACTGATTTGCAAATTTTTAACTTGTATAAACTGATTTAAGCCAAATTTTGAAAAGACCAGATGTTCAACAAGCACAATAAGCAGTACTAAGCAGGTTTCAACAGTAGTTAAGCACTCAAATAAGCCAGAACAAGTTATGCAATTCTATAAGCTAATATAAGACGGATTTAAGAAAAACTTGCACAAAAGATTTTTAAACTACAAGCTAAGCATTTTAAGCAATAAACCATCAAGAAAAAGCATGTAAAAAAAAGTAGTAAGCATAAATAAGCAAAAATAAGCAGTAAATAAGCAATGCTACAGTAAATAAGCAAAAATGGAAAAATGAAACTTACAAAAAGCTCTTGCATAAACATGGCAAACCAGTCTCTAAAGAGCTAATTCTACAAGCTCTAGCTTGTTAGAAACAAGCTAGTAAAACCCATAAGCTCTTCCATTGTAAGCTTATCATCCATTTGAGCTTTTTGAGTGATTTTTGGTGAAATAGGACTTAAGCTTTATAAGTTATGGAAAAACTTACAATGCTTAAGTTAACAGCTTAAGAAAGTTGTAAAAAGAGCTATTGTGTGAGCTATTGAAAAATGTTTTAAAACATAATAACCATTAACATAGAAACGGGTGGATAAAAACAAAAAAACAACAATCTTTCATTAAACATAAAATTCAATACAAGTCTTTAAAAAACATTACAATAAACTTAAAAACTTAAATTAAAAGCTTAAAACTAAAAAGCTCCATATGCCCACAGGCTACAAAAAGATCCTATTTTAACTACACTAAAGCAGGTTCTAAGAGGAGTGCTTCTTTGTTGAGAGGCTTCAGCCTGAGTATCTATGTGTAGAGAAGTCCCAAAATCTCATCTTAGCCATTGATTATGAGTATTGCCCATGTTGTATGATCAAAGCCATTGATTTCTTGTCATTTTCCTTGAACGAATAGGGGAGCTAAGGATTGCCAAGGTGGCAATTGGTGGGATAAGGTGTGGGGTGTGTAGACAAAGTGGAGAAGAAAGGGGAACAGTGTTGGGGTGAATTTGGCGGGTAGTGGAGACAGGGTAACTGAAGAAGATGTACAGTGTAATTTTGTGCCAGGTTTGAATTTAAATTTTTGGGAATGGCAAAAAAGCCACACAAGGTGTAAAAGTGTGTTGCAAAGACAGTCCTTTATCGTTTCATATTTGGCCCATAAGTTAAGGAATAATAGTTGTCACCGTATAGTCTTTAAAGGACTAACGTGGGCGTAATACAGGGTAATGGAATAACGGTCTGTTTAACCGGATTTTATTGAAGGTAGATGTGGCAAGTGTTGGGCCGGTATGGAAAATAAATGGAATTTTGTTGTCTATAAAAAAGTTAAAAGAGTATAAAGAAAAAGTATTGGCTGTCCCTGCCCACAATGTGGAACGGGAGGTGCCCACTTTTGGGCAAATTTATGTTTCGGGTTTACTGTTACCGTATGATATTAACAATGCACACCCGGGTTTACCTTTGACTTTTTGAATTTGTGACTTTGACTTTAACTTTTTTGACTTCCTACACTGGTCTTTCCGTTTCTCTGTGCTCGGTGTTAATTCGTTTGGCTTCGATTTTTGTCCTTTTCTTAGATATCCGTAACCTGCACAATACAAATGCAAAACATACAAATACAATGTATTTTTGGTACATTTTAGTCATTTAAGTCCGATTTTAAAGGTTAAAGGTATGTGTATTTAGGCACATACCAAAATCCCCCATACTAAGATATTGTCGTGTCCTCACGCAATGCTATAAGTAAGCACTTAGAAAACTAAGAATCTCGATCCCCCTCGACTAATTACCTCGAAAAGTAGCTAAGTGTTCATCAAGGGGAATTAAAGAATCAAGAGTTTAGAAAAGCCCCCGTTTTCACCATTTTTAAAGATAAACACTTATTCCTACTAATTTTGTATATATTTTTTTTCATCAAAATTTTTTTATTTTTTATTTTAGCAACTAACTAATTTGACTTTCGTTATTTTTATAACCGTAAGGGATCATAGAACAAGTTGCATTTCGATCCGAAAATGCCCCCAAAAAGGATAAATTCATCGTCCCCGACTTTTCACTCGCTCCAAACCAAGCTTAAATGAAATCACCGTTAAATATCAGTTAAGATGCTAACACTACTCATATTTGCAACTTGTGAACTTTTCACTCCAGATAATTATTATATCTTAGGTGAATGTGCTATTTTGAATTTCAACCATGGATTAACGTTTTTCCAAAATTCTATGTTTCACGTTCCACCCGAGAATAATGAGTTTGAAGGCGAGATCATCCCATGTAGCGACTTTCGTCTCGGCACATCCCAACCTTACGGCTAAGTGACCAGGCTTTTGACACCCCCACAGAGACTAGTATCGGGATTCACGGACCTTAGGTTTCAAAAACTCTTAGGTTTCCCGTTTATACATAGCTTACTTAAAATGAAATAGTCAAAGTTCAAAAGCATATTTAAATTTAACAAAAAGAGATCTAATTATTAATTCAAACTTAATATTAAACATTACCTTGATATAGCTGTAACCCTCGACCTTTTAGAAGGCTGCAACATCGGTTGTGAGCCGGCAAGATGCAGCAAACTTTTATCAGTCTCGGATTTTTATTTTTACTATAGGCTTTCTTTAGAAGGCTGCAACATCGGTTGTGAGCCGGCAAGATGCAGCAAACTTTTATCAGCCCACAGTTTATATTTATTATACTTTTCATCATTTTTCATAATTTATTATTATTATTATTATTTATAATATATAGAGAAGACTTCTTTTTGAAAAATTCAAGTATAAGTTTGAACCAAGACTAAAAATTTTGCTATTATAAAATTTGTTGATTTAAGTTTAATCTCCAAAAATAGCACGTATGATTAATCTGGTTAGAAGCTTATGGGAGAAAAAGCCACAAATTACATACATGAGCTCTTAAGATTTCTAACTAATCCTTGTTTAGCATCCCACTCATACTTAACACTATCATTTTTCGTTCTTCGCGAATTTCCGCAAACGCTTAGCCTAAAAGTTAAGGAACAAGATAGAGCTCAACACGCTCGATCGAGTCAAAATTTATTCCCATTCTACCCAGCAGGAAAGTCAAAATTGTGACAAAACATTTATTTTATTTTTGAAACTTTTTAAATTTTTTCATCATTTTTTTTTGAAATTTTTGTGGTAAAAACGGGATTACGTGAAAACAACGACTGCAGGCACAATCAAAACGATAGATCCCCTCCCCCATACTAGATTTAAACATTGTCCTCAATGTTTTAAGAAGGGTCTCTACGTAAATCCTAAGCCGTTTATTAAGTATGCTTAAAGATAAACGTTATTCGATTAGATTAGGATATTGGATTTCCCAAATGAAGCTGAGGATTTGAAGCTCGAGTGATCGAAGGACAAAACTACGAGCACGAGAGACTTCAAAAATCCGGGACAATTATGGACAATCACAAAAACAAACAAACGAGAAAGGAAAAAGGCACACCTCTCACAACAAAAAACACTTATTCATTACTACATAATATAACTAAGGATAAGCATGGGGTGCCTCCCACGAAGCGCTTGTTTAGGGTCACTAAGCTTGACCCAATCCCCGAATTCATTTGTCCTTGGGGAAGGTTTGGAGATCCGGGACAACCAATTTTGGTACGTCCCCTCCAAAGTAGTGCTTAATTCGATGACCGTTCACCTTGAAATTTGGCCCGGAGTTTTGAGATAACTCAACGGTGCCATATGGAAAGACTTGGGTAATGGTGAACGGTCCGGACCAACGGGATTTTAACTTGCCCGAGAACATCTTCAATCGAGAGTTAAAGAGGAGGACTTGATCACCGACGTTGAAAACGCGGTTTTTGATCTTTGAGTCATGGATCCTCTTTGTTTTCTCTTTATAGATCAAAGAGTTCTCATAGGCATGATCACGAAGTTCATTTAGTTCATTGAGTTGAACTTTACGGTGATCACCCGCGGTCTCAAGGTCAAAGTTTGCATGCTTCAAGGCCTAGTAGGCTTTGTGCTCGAGCTCGATCGGTAGATGACATGCCTTTCCGTACACGAGCTTGTATGGGGTACACCCGATGGGTGTTTTGTAAGCTGTACGGAAGGCCCAAAGTGCATCATCTAGTTTGTCCGACCAAGAGGCACGGTTCTCGCCCACGGTCCTTTCAAGAATTCGTTTCAAGCCACGATTGGATACCTCAACTTGCCCACTTGTTTGTGGGTGATACGCGGTGGAGAGACGGTGAGTAACTCCATATTTAAGCATGACCTTTGCAAACTGGTCATTGCAAAAATGGGTTCCGCGATCACTTATGATAGCACGAGGGGCACCGAATCGGGCGAAGAGAGATTTAAGAAATTTGCAAACAACTCGGGCGTCGTTTGTGGGGAGCGCTTTCGCTTCAACCCATTTTGACAAATAGTCGACCGCCACGAGTATATATTTGTTCCCTCGTGAAGACGGGAACGACCCCATGAAATCTATGCCCCACACGTCAAAGATTTCACAAACTTGGATGGAATTTTGAGGCATTTCATCACGCTGCGAAATTTTTCCTTGACGCTGACAAGTGTCACATTAGGTGACCAAGTCATGGGCATCTTTGTAAATCGTGGGCCAATAAAATCCTGAGTCAAAAACCTTTTTGGCAGTGTAGTTGGCACCGTAATGTCCCCCGGTGGGTCCACTATGGCAAGTTGTGAGGATGTCAACAGCTTCTTGGCCTGCAACACACCGCCGGATCATTTGATCCGCACATATTTTGAACAAATAGGGGTCGTCCCAAAAGTAATGTTTAACATCCTTGAAAAACTTGTTTTTCTGCTGGGACGACATCCCTTTAACAATGAAATTCCCCGCGTGGTAATTTGCATAATCGGCAAACCACGGGGTACTTGAGTCACCACGAAAAGTCACCATATTAAGTGTCTCGAGAGGAAACGTTTCATTTATCTCCTTTGGGTCGAGCACATTTTCATAAGGATTTTCTAATCGGGAAAGATGATCGGCCGCGAGATTCTCGGCTCCTTTTGTGTCAATTACTTTGAATTTGAACTCTTGAAGGAGGAGAACCCACCAGAGCAATCTCGCCTTGGAATCTTTTTTAGCAAAGAGATATTTTAGGGCGGAGTGATCCGTATACACAATGCTTTTGTTCAAGATGAGGTAAGACTGGAATTTTTCAAAGGCATACACCACGGCTAACATTTCTTTCTCCGTCGTGGTGTAATGCGATTCCGCCTCGTTCATTGTTTTACTAGCATAGTGTATAGGCCTAAAGTGTTTTTCATGACGTTGCCCCAAGACTGCACCTATGGCAAAGTCGCTTGCATCGCACATAAGCTCAAAGGGTAAGTCCCAGTCGGGGGCAATCAAGATTGGAGCTTCGGTAAGTTTTTTCTTTAACGTTTCAAAAGCTTGAATACATTCATCGGAGAAGATGAACGAAGTATTTTTCTCAAGAAGATGAGTCATCGGTCAGGAAATTTTGGAAAAATCCTTAATGAACCGTCGGTAGAAACCGGCATGACCGAGAAAACTCTGAACACCCTTGACGGTGGTGGGATGAGGTAACTTAGCAATCACATCGACTTTGGCTTTATCGACCTCAATCCCATTTTTGGAAATCTTATGGCCAAGGACAATGCCTTCCTTAACCATAAAATGACTCTTTTCCCAATTTAGACAAAGATTGGTGTCTTCACACCTTTTAAGCATCTTGTCCACATGAGAGAGGCAATTTCCAAATGAATTCCCAAAGACCGAAAAGTCGTCCATGAAGACTTCCATCGTTTTTTTCGATCATATCATGAAAGATAGCCATCATACACCTTTGGAACGTGCCTGGTGCATTGCATAAGCCGAAAGGCATGCGACGGTAGGCGAACGTTCCGTAAGGACACGTGAATGTTGTCTTTTCTTGATCATGAGGGTCGATGGGAATTTGAAAGTAACCCGAGAAACCATCGAGAAAACAATAGTACTCGTTTCCCGCTAATCTCTCAAGCATTTGATCCATAAACGGTAGTGGAAAGTGGTCTTTACGAGTGGCTTCATTTAACTTGCGGTAGTCAATGCATACACGTCATCCCGTAACCAATCGAGTCGGAATTAATTCATTTTCATCATTTTCAACAACGGTAAAACCACCCTTTTTCGGTACGCAATGTACAGGGCTTACCCAAGGACTATCCGAGATCGGGTAAATTAATCCGGCATCAAGAAGTTTTTCAACCTCCTTTTTGATGACATCGTGGATCTTTGGATTCACCCGTCTTTGGTGTTGAACCGCCGGTTTGTAGTCCTCTTCCATAAGAATCTTGTGAGTACAAAATTCCGGGTTAATACCCTTGATGTCGAAGAGTTTCCAAGCAATGGCTCGCTTGTGTGACTTCAAAACCTTTATGAGAGCGGCTTTTTCCTCGACACTCAAGTCTTTAGCAATTATGATGGGCAACTTGTTGTCACCTTCCAAAAATGCGTATTCGAGATGAGGAGGTAAGTCCTTAAGTTCGACCTCGGGAGGTTCATCAATTGAAGATTTATCAGTTTTAGCTTCACAAATTTTAAGTTCTTTTTGAATATCAGGCAAATAATTTTCTTGGTTGGGAGGGGGTGATGGATCATCATTGAGAAATGATTCAAGAAGTAGAATATCCCCTTCCGAGTCATAGTAAGAGTCATCAACTTCCTCTGAAGTTGGATCATCTTCAAGAGCGAGGAAAGCATCAACTTCCTCAAGAAGAAAATCACTATCCCCGAAAGGAGTGAGAGTCGGAGAAGAGGTAGAAACGATCGGGTCATAATACGGAGTGGGATTGCCACTTGCGATCACATCGGAGAAACCGAGAACTTCTTGAGAATACTCCTCACAAGCCATTTAAATGATGTCGATTCGGTTCGCCGTCATATCTTTGTAATTAGAAGAGTATCTCGAAGTTTGATCAAGATTGAATGTTATGGCTTCTTTTCCAACACGAAGAGTTAATTCTCCTTTGTACACATCAATCAAAGCACGTCCGGTCTTTAAGAAGGATCTCCCGAGAATTAGGGGTACTCGGGAATCGGCATCAAAGTCTACGACTACAAAGTCGGCCGGGAATTTGAACTTTCCTACTTTTAGGTAGACATCTTCGGCGATACCGATCGGTTTGGTAATCGAACGGTCTGCAAGTTCAAGAGTCATACAAGTAGGAGTGAGCTCAGGAAGAGAAAGCTTTTTCCACACGGATAATGGCATGAGATTTATGCTAGCGCCAAGATCGGCCAAGGCTAAGCACTCTTCCATTCCGGGAAAATCACACGGTATTAGAAATTTGCCAGGGTCTCCAAGTTTTTCGGGTAACTTGTTGAGGATAACCGCCAAACAATGCTCATTCAAAGGAGTTCTAGCCATTTCACTTAATTTTTCTTTGTTTCTGATTAAGTTCTTAAGAGTTGAGGCAAATTTTGGCATAAGAATCAAAGCATCCGCTAAGCTAATTTCGAAACTCAAATCTTTAAAGATTTCGTAGAATTTCTCAATTTGGTCGTTAGCTTTTTCACGGCGCCTTTCATCATTACGTCTCGAAGGATATGGAATTGACGGTTTCAAGTTAGGCATCGGAACAAATAACAGGAGCAACAGCGGGAATCAGAATTGGGAAAACTTGACTTGGACAACCGGAGGTTGGACGTTTTCGGTACTTCCATTATTAGTAGGAAGCACCGTGTCCTTTGTCACCTCGGGTTCACGTTCCACTACTTTAGGAGGAGAAGTATAAGTAGTAGGAATCGTGGGTCCTTGATAAGCAACACCACTTCGGGTGGTAATACCCTGTAATGGTATTACTAGGGAGTGTCCCTGAACCTGAAGTAGAAGCGGTATTCGAATTCACAAACTTAGAAAGCATGTCCGTTAAATTGGTCATTTGATTTTGCAAATTTTGGTTTTGGTCTTGCATGTTCCTCATAACTGCATCATTAGCTTTGGCGTAGCTTTCAAAATCGTTTTTCGTCACACCTTGTGTTTGCGGAGTCGGAGCTTGGTAAGGTGGAGCTTGGTGAACTGGGGGTTGATTAATCGGAGGTCGATAAATTTGGCTTTGGTTGTAATTATTCCGTCGGTTTTGGTTGTAACGGTTTTGATTGTTTCCTTGGTTTTGTTGAACGGGAGGAAAACTGGGAGGTCGAATTTGATTAGCAATCGAGGATCGGTAACCGGTATTTCCTTGATTGAAATTAGCTGCTGCGACTTAGGAAATAAATTCTTGAATATTGTCACGATAAACGTTGCCATCGGTGGCTGGACAATTTCGGTAGGAATGAGTACCACCACAAGTAACACAACTTTCCTCGACTGCTTTCACGGGAGCGGGAGCTGGGGTTTGGTTTTTCTTATCAAGAAGTAAGGCTTTCACCATATCTTTCAGTTCAGCAACATCGGGAGAAATACCGGGGGTAGAAGAGCTCGAACTCACTTTTGCAACAACTGGTTTGTTACGTAAATTACGAACTTTGGATTTGCTTTCAATGATTCTTAGGCAATCACGGGCCATTTTATCCAAAAAGTAACCACCCGCGATGGAATTCAATGAATCTTGATCATTAGAGTTTAAAGCATTATAGAAAGTATCGAGTTGATGTAATCGAAAAATTCCATGATGTGGGCACATGCTCGGAAGAAGATCATTGAAATCTGTCCCCTGCCTCGTAGAAAGTTTCATCAAATCGTTGTTAAAAGATCTCAGATTTCATTTTTAGATTTGTTGGTCTTGGAAGGAGGGAAAAAAATTTGTTGATGAATTTCGAAAACAAGGATCATCCCATGTGAGAATCAATCGAGGAAGGTTCTTTTTCATGCCAAATCGGGCTGCACCCTCGAGAGAAAATGGGAAAAACATTAGCTTTACCGAAGTATCGGGACGTTCGAGGAACTTATCGTAGAAGTGATCTTGTTGAGAAAACGGATGTGTGCATGTGGGTCTTCTTGTCATGTACGAAGAATTGTTATTTTGAACTGAGGGTAAAGAAACGTGATTAAGCTCAAAGTTGGTCCGCGATGATTTTGGGCTCAATGATCGGGCACAACGATGGCATCCTCGTAACCCACGGTGGGTGCTTCGAGCAATTGAGCCATAGTACGAGTATCATCCATCGTAACTACGAGAATAGGTTCAACAAGATTGAATGGTTCAACAAAAGTCGGATTGACTTGTTGTTGTTGTCGGTTAGAATTACGAGATTGAGAACGAGTGCGCATGCACTAAAATGTAAAAAGAAAATTTATACTAAATTTTTTTTTTTTGGTTTTAAATTTTTTTTAGTTTTTTTGGTTTTTCAACAATGTATTCATAATAAATTTTAAATACGGACAATGAGATAAGACACTTAGACCTAATAATCAATTTGCTTCTCGGTAACTCTTCAAAAGAAAAACGCACAAAAGAGTTTGATTAACTTAAAAAGGTGAGTCGTACCTCGCGAGAGACACAAAAGGTAAGTTTTTGATTCTTTGGTTCGGGAACTTATTGATGGATAATACTTCAATTGAAAGTATTATTTGTTGGTGTTCTTTTACCAACTTGGTGAATTTTTTATTTCTTTTTTATGGACAATGTTTTTATATTTTTGATTTTTCTTATTTTTTTTAGATTTTTGTATTTTTTATTTATTTATTTATTATTTTTGTTTTTTATGAAAATAAATAAATTAACTTCACAAGGAAGGATCTTCAAACAAAAATTTTCAAACGGCTTCAACAATCGGATACACCCCTCCCCGGCAACGGCGCCAAAAACTGGTCAATTATGATTTACACCTTTTAAAAATATATAATATATAAATATAAATATAAGATATACTTATAATATATAATATATAATAATAGGAGGGTAGGAATCAAAATAACACAATTATAGTAATCCGGGAGTATGATTCCCGGGTCGTTTCCCCAACAAGGAATGCAATTGAAAGCCGAGAATCGTTTTGAGAACCGATGCTTGAATGGAACAAGATTATGATTGGTTTTTTAAAACTACGAGAAAATTGATTCAATTTACACTAAAATTAACTAAGGGAACTCTAATTTAACTAAAAATGCAAAACCGGGATCCTAAAAACGCGCTAAATTATCAACTAATTCAAAATAAACCCTACAAAAGATTTTAATGAATGCAAACCTCAAATATGGCAAAAGAAAATTTTCTAAAAAAGATTTATATTTTTTGGTTTTTTAATAATTTTTTATGAATTAAAAACTAATTTAATCTATTAAAAATCCTAAAAAATAGAAAATTAACCCCTAAAAATTCCAAAAAATGATTTTCTACTTTAGAAAAGTCTAAAATATGATAAAAATTAAGAAAACTATTTTTAACTACTTTTTATAATAAAAATCTATTTTCTAAAATTAATTTAAAAACCTAAAAATGGAAATTAAAATCTAAAAGCGGTAAAAATAATTTTAAAGCTTCTAAACCTAAAAATATTTATTCTAAGACTAAAAACTAATTTTTTGTATTTTTCAAAATTAATTTACTATTTTTAAATTACTTTTTAAAAATTTAATCTACGAAAATAAAAGAAAAATAACAAATAAAGATGGAAAATTATGGAAAATTCAGCAAAAGTCCTAAATGCTATGGGGAACACAGAAAAATTAAGCTCAATTACACAGCTAAACAAATAAGCCAAGATAAGCCCAAAATAAGCTACGGCTTATCAAATGGCTAATGGGCTAATGAAGTGATAAAGGGAAATTGTTTACAAAATATGACGGATGAGCTATTGAAGCATAATGGTAGCAGAGTGTGTGCTTAAGGCGTTGGTAAAGGGGAGGTCCCGGGTTCAAGTCCTTGGGCTTCCCTTTTTTTGCTATCTATTTTTTTTAAACTTGTAAAACACTTAAAAATAAGATACTTTAAAAAACAACTTTTTTTATTCTCAAGAATAAGCACAAATTAAGCTGAAAAATGATGGCAGAATCTACTTTTTTTTAAACTAAGGACATAAAGGACTAACTATTAAGGCTATTTAGTGACAAATAAGCTAATGTAAGATGGAAATAAGCAAAGACAGATTGTTATATAAACCTAATAAGCTAGCTAGAACAAAAATAAGCAAAGAAATGCAAGCCAATAAGCCAGGATAAGCAATAAGCACTTAAGTCACAAACTGCATACAATTAGGCCTAGGGACAGCTTTTGGAGCTTAAAAATAAGCCACTTAGAGGGATCCTTTGGGTATGAAACTTAAACTAGCTTATAGATTGGCTTATGGGCTTCCTAGAAAAGCAAAAAGATTGAAGGCTGAAACAAAAATGAGCAACAAAGAAGGGCTATGAAGTTAGCTGTTTGCACAGGGTGAATTTTTTTTGTTTCTTTTAAAGAAAAATGGCAATAAGCAGCCTCCAAAATAAGATGTAAATAAGCTCTAGATTAAAAACCAAGTTCAAGCAGATTTAGCTTGTCTTCAAATGAGCTTATGCTCAAAGTTTGAAATGCTAAAAACACTTTTAGACATCTGGTATTTTGAAATGCAAAAAGAAAAGCTTGAGAAAAGTGGTGTTTGTATTAGCATATGCTGATTTGGTTTTTAAAAGAAAACAAAAGGCTTATTGCAGGCCTATAAATAAGCTAGAAAATAAGCTTAAAATTGGAAACCAAGTTAAAATAGTTTGGATTAAGCTTCCAATGAGCTTATGCTCAAAATTTCATGTTCTAAAAACAAATTAAACTTTTTGAGAATTGAATTTGAAAACGAGGCAATTTTAAACTTGAAAAATCACTTATCAAAGTTTGACAGATTTGACTAAGACTAAAGTACAACAAAAGATACTACACTAAATGTCTTTTGACACTCAAGAATACACAAAAAAAGACTTCAAAAACTAGCTTAAAAACTCTTACCAAATAAGCCACTTTTGACTGATTTTATTGGAAACATCATTTTAAAGAACAAATAGAAAAAGCTTGAAAACACACTTTAAGACCCAACAACCATTGAAAACAATTCATAACAACTTAAATATCTAGTAAAAAAGCTAAGTGACCCAAATGGCTTTACCCAATATTACCCACTTTTGTCACCTGTGCCTCAAAACATAACCCCTTTAGTTTTATAACCAAATTTTAGCTGATTCACAATGATTTAAACCAAGAAACTAAAAGACAGATAATAAGCAACAAATATAAAGCAATAATAAGCACAATACAGCACAGGAATAAGTACCAAATTAAGCAATAAGCAGATAAGCATATAAAGGACAGATTTAAGGAAACAACATAACCACAAGACAAATAAGCAATAAACTAATTCAAATAAGCATAAAGAACATAAATAAGCATGAAAATGCATATATAAGCATTAAATAAGCAAATGAACAGTAGATAAGCAAAAGTTAAGAAAATGGAAACTTACAAAGGCCCTTGCTCAAAACAGGATAAATAAAGGGTCTACAAGCTCTAGCTTGTTAAAAAAATAAGCTAGTGAGGTCTATAAGCTCTTCCCTTGCTAGCTTATCATCCAAAGAAGCTGAGGTTATTTTGAGGGTGAAATATTTTTTCTATTGTTGTAGTAAAAATTTCCTTAAGGTATTAGTATTTTCTTTAAAACAGATTGCTTATAAGTATGATAAGTGCTATAAGATCTTATAAGAGCTTATGAAAGACTTTAATAATAAGAAAAAACATGAAACACAATTTTACTTAGAGAAAGCTTCAAGATTCCATTAACTTAAAAACAGCTTACAATACTTGTAAATAAAAACATGTTCAAAATAACTTAAAAACTAGTTAAACTATATAAAAAAAACTAGGTGCCAAATTGGCTTACAAAGAACCTTATTTATAATAAGCTGAAGAAGATTTCTAGTCTTGTTGTTTCTTTGCTGAAGGAGCAAAGAGGTGTGTGTTTCTTGAATGAGGGGAAAGTCATAATCAATCTTGTCAATCCATTTTTTTCTTGTTGCCCAAAATCCGAGTGATGTTAGCCCGTTTTTTTTCTGCCCAAGTGGTTGGAAGGGGAATTGCCAAAGGTGTCTTGGCATCATAATGAGGTCGGGTAGGTGTTTTAGAGTTATGATGCAGGTTTAAAAGGTAAACTACACATGAAACAGTGGTTTGGGTATGCTGGCGGGAGTAGGATTTTGTCACTCTGTGCTTATAATTGTTGCAACAGGTGTGAGTTTGATGAAATGGCAAATAAGGTCCCTCAACTCTTATAACTTGTTTGCGTTGAAAGTCCTTGTGGTAAATAGAAAGTTTGGAGACTTGCCAGATTTGGCCCTCAAGGGTGTTATGTTGTATTTCATGAAGGGTCCTTGTGGGATAATAAAACTTAACAGCCGTTAAAGCTTTTTGGGTTTGGGCCATGTTTAAGGGTTTTGGGCCGGGTAATTAAAAGGGTTTAGGTTTTTTTTTATAAAAGGGTTTATATAAGTGGGCTGACTCGGGCCTACTAGGTGGGTATGGGTGGGCCCACTTTTGGCAGTTTACGTTTTCGGTTTCAGTTTTCGATGCTCTTTTCGAATCCACTTCCCAAGGTTGACTTTGACTTTTTGTTGACTTTTGGCTTTGACTTGACTTTTCTTTGACGCTCTTTCCGTTCTCATGCTCGGTTTTGTCGTTTTGGCTTCGATTTTTTTTGTCCTTTTCTTGGATATCCGTTACCTACACAATACAAATGCAAAACATACAAATAAAATGTATTTTTGGTACGTTTTTAGTCATTTAAGTCCGGTTTTGGTGGACAAAGGTATGTGTAATTAAACACGTACCACTCTTCATAGTCTTTTCCATTATCTTGTTACAGAAGTGAGTACCTCGGTCGCTTATTAGAGCGTTGGGCATTCCGAATCGGCATAATAGGTTTCTTTAGAAAAGTAAAAACAACTCGGGCATCATTGGTTGGTAAAGCTTGAGCTTCGGCCTATTTAGATACGTAATCGACAGCGACAAGAATATATTCAAACTTATGTGATTTTGGGAACGGTCCCTTAAAGTCATACCACCCCATAACTAAAATTTCCTACTTGAATGTAGGTTAATGGTATCTCATCACTTTTTTGATAATTCCCTGACTTTTGACATGCTTCGCAAAGTCGGACTAGGAGTATGAGCTTCTTTAATATGTTGGCCAGTAACAACCTGAAATCGAGGACCTTATAGCGGATTTACGTTTGGTACATAATTCCATAGCGGTTGGTCCGTGGTGACATTGATCTAAAATGGTTCGGGTTTCTGGTCCAGATACACAACGTCTGATCATACCATCATAACATACTTTGAAAAGATAGGGTTCTTCCAAAAAGTAGTGTTTGAGGTCAAGAAGAAATATTTTCATTTGTTTTGTAGTTCATCCTTTTGGGTATAAGAGCACCACACCAAATAGTTTGCAAAGTCTGCGAACCATGGTTCATCTCTGGTATTAATTTTCATAAGGGTTTATCTAGGAAAGTTGTCGTCAACCTCATTGTCATCACTTGTCTCGTTATTGTCAATCCGAGATAAGTGATCGGCAGCAACATTTTCTGTACCTTTTTTATATTTGAATTCTTGTAGGAGTAGAATCCATCTAATAAGACGGGGTTTTACGTCTTGTTTTTTAAACTGATGTTTAAGAGCTGAGTGATCAGTGTGAACAATAGTTTTTGATAGTATAAGGTAGGATCTAAATTTGTCGAATGCAAAAACTACAGCTATAAGTTCTTTCTCGGTTATGGTTATTTTTTGGTGAGCTGGTTGAAGAGGTTTCCTTTGCAAAGTAAGATTGGGTGAAAGTTTTTTTACCATCTTTAAACCTAAGACAAGCTCCAACAAACTGCGAAATCACTTGAACCTGCATCACACAATAAGTTCAAACAGAAGATTCCATTTTAGCCTTACGTCCAAGGGCACATGTGAGTTTCATCTTTAATAATTCGAATGCTTTTTCGACCATTTCCCCAAATCATCAGAATCATACAGAGTATCTTTTTTCAAGCACTTAGTTAGAGGTCAGGCAATTTTTGAAAATCTTTTATAAATCCGTAGGTAAAAACTGGCATGTCCGAGAAAGCTTCTAACACCTTTGATGTTAGTAGGGGGAGAAAGTTTTAAGATTACGTTGATTTTTTCTTTGTCAACTTCAAGTCCTGCGCCAGACACCTTGTGTCCAACATTATTCCTTCTTTGATTGACCATGAAGGTGAACATTTTTCCCAATTAAAGGACAGAGATGAGCATCTTTACAACCTGAAGCACTTTATTGAGGGTTGGTATAAGGAATTTGTCGAAAGAGTTTCCCCAAAGACGAGAACTCATTCCTTGAATACTTGACTGACTCTTCACTCATTCATGACAATTGCTAGCATTGCACTTGTGGAAAGAAGTCTGGAGCATTACATAATCCGAAGGCATTTGCCTATAACGACGAATGTAACGAAGGGCATGCAGATGTTGTTTTTTCCTTGGTTATAGGATCGATTAGGAATTTGGAAATATCCAAAAAAAACCACAAGGAAACAGAAGATATTATATTTCCTGCGAGTCTTTCAACATTTTGAACCATAAACGGCAAATGAAAATGATCCTTTTAAACGGTGCTTCCTTGATTTATTGTAATCGATGCATACTCGCCAACCCGTTAACAGTTCTTGTGGGAACAAAGTCATCATTTTTGTTGTGACTACTGAATTCCCCCTTCTTGTACACAGTGAATAGACTAACCCAAGACTATCGGTAATTGGATAAATAATACCGGTATCCAAAGATTTTATGATTTGTTTTCTTAAACAAGTTCTTGCATGTTTGGATTTAACCTTCTTTGTTTTTGGACAACTAGTTTCTTTTCATCCAGGAGTTGTATCTTGTGTTTACAGAATGATGGACAGATACCAGGAATGTTTGTCGTTTTCCAAGAAAAGGCTTCTTTATGTTTTTTTAAGGACGGATACAAGTTTGCTTTTGTTTTGAATAGAGAGTTTAGATGATATGATTACAGGAAGAAAAGATGGTTCGTCCAGGAATACATATTACAAATTATCAGGAAGAGGTTCAAGTTCAAGATCTATAGGAGGTTCTTCGAGAGATGTTTTAATTTTATAATCGGTGTTGATGATGATTTTCTTGAATGGTGGTTCTTCGATATCGGATTCAGATTTAGAATTTTTATCGGCAGTCATTGCCATGACTTCATCGAATTCGAAAAAGGTTTCTTCTTCGAGAAGGGTTCCTTCGATGGAATGGAGGATTTTGCTTCCTTCGTCTAGAAGAGCGTCAAAATCTTCTTCTAAGATTTCATCGATAACATCGATACTAAAACATGTATCATCGTTTGAGTAAGAGTGTTTCATTGCAGAGTCGATATTAAAGATCATTCGTTCAGTCCCAACTCCAAGATTGAGTTGTTTCTGTTTAACTCGAATAACTGCATCAGCAGTGTGAAGAAATGGTTGTCCCAAGATGAGAGGGACTTTGCTATCTTTTTCTATTTCGAGAATAACGAAATCAGTAGGAAAGGTGAATTTACCAACTTCAACAAGCATATTTTTAGCTATTCTAATAGGGTATTGGAATGATCTGTCGGCTAATCTTACGCTCATTTTAGTAGGTTTAAGAGTTTCGAGAGATAGTTTTGCATATAAGGAATATGGCATAAGGTTAATGCTGGCACCAAGATTGGCTAAAGCATTACATGAGAAAGTTTTATTAAAGTTGCACGGAATAAGGAAACTTCCAGGGTCTCCGAGTTTGGGTGGAACTTTATTTTGGATCATCACGGAACTTTCATCGCTTTATGTTTGTTGCTTATGAGTTCTTTGAGAAATTTGCCATAGTTGGGCATTCAGGCTAAAACGTTGACAAGAGGTACGTTGATTCGGACGGCTCAGATCATGTCAAGGAATTTTCCGTATTAGGCCTCCATTTTTCTTTTCTAAGGCATTGAGGATATGGGATCTTTGGTTTGTATGGTTTGGGTAACGGTGTTTCTTTGACTGGTTTTGTGGGTTGAGTTTTTGGTTGTGGTGTAGGTTTGTCTTCTTCATCATCACTATCGAAGTTGATAGGGATTTCAGAATTATTTTGTTGATCATTCGGGTTATCTGGTGGATCATATGATTTACCACTTCTTGTGAATACGGCATTCACATGCTCATTACGAGATTGTGGAGGTTGGTAAGCTTTGGAGTTATGTCCTTTTGGGTTTGGTTGAGTGTTGCTTGGAAGAGATCCAGAAGGTCGACCAGATTGCTTGTAAGTGAGTTTGTCAAACTTAGTTTCAAGGTTTTTGATCGAAGCTTGATGATTTTTTGCTACTCTTTTGAGATGAGTTTTGAGGTCCATGAATGTTTCTTTAACAAAAGCGTTGGTTTATTGCTGAGATTTCATGAAATCGTTGAATTGTTTTTGAAGATCATAAGATCTGTCATCGGTAGTTATCTCGGTTGTAATCATTCCGTCCTCTTGAACACCAATTATCGCGATTCGAGTCTTGATTGTGGTAATCATTGTAAAAATGGGTATTACAGAAAGTTTGCATGAATTTAGCTTCTTCTTCACGGGACATAGGTATGTCATCATCGT
>BQNB010021033.1:53144-64753 GCA_026074375.1 Tanacetum coccineum | reverse complement strand
GATTACCGAGCCTAATTACAAGAATCTCAATAAGAATGATATTGAGGATATGTATTTGCTGATTATGAATGGCAAGGTTCCCGACTATGCAGAAACTGGGTTGCTATGGTCTTTATCAGTATTCATTAGAAGTTCAGTGATATGGGAATGAATGCATGATTTTCAGCTTGGAATTGAAAGTTATCAACAGAAAGTTAATCTCTCCATCATCTATGAGCATGTGCATGGAATCATATACAAGAATAGCAAGAAAGTAAAAAGGGTGATGAGACATTCAGAGATTCATAAGTTTTGTGATGCAACGCTAAACAAAGTCTTAGAAGGATTAAAGAGTTACAATAATGATGTGAAGTATGGCTATGTACAAAGAGAACTCACCAATGATGAAGTTGAGTATCTAAAATTGTTTGAAGAAGAGATTGAAGTAAGATTGAAGTATCGTAATCAAATGAGAAGATGGGAGATATATGTGAATGGAAGACAACTTGGACCTAGAAGAGAACGCCCAGAATAATCGACCCTTAGGGGGAGATTGTTAGGTTCATAAAAAGTGTCGATTATGTGGTTTAGTTATATTTAGTTAATAGTCTTTATTTTGTTTAGTTTAAAGTAGCTTGTAATAAGGTATATTATGCTAAAAGAAAGAAATAGCATAATTACCAAAAATTAGGGACTAGAAGTGAAAAATAAAGGAAGGAAATGCTCCTTCCTTCTCTTATAAATACCCCTCTAATCATCATTAGAGGGTGATGCTTTTGTAATAAACATTTTTCCCCTTTCCCTCCATTTATAACATTTGAAATTTGAATACTTTCCCTCTACTACTATTCTCTCTAAGCTTCCATGATTGATAATGTATGATTCAAGATAAACAAGACCTAACAATTAAGATTTAACAATTGTTACATGGTCTATTTCTACGAAAAGTTTGATCAACCTGGTTAATCTAATTTAAGTTAAATTAAATTTTATAAAAAATCAATGTCATTATATATATAATCATTAGAGATGTATTTTATTGTTCACGTTAACAACTGTTCATGGCCCAGCCCGCATATGTTGGCCTAGCCCATGCAATTTAATCCAACCCAACTTCCCTTTTCTTTGTATAAGTTATCCACCTCCTCTATGGAATCGCCGGATAATTCCAGAAGCATCAACCATGACCATCTTCATCATACCAACTACCGGTAACGATCGATCCTCCCCAATTTCCTACCGGTGATACTTCTAGAGTAATCTTTTCCCACCCTCCTAATATTCTCTAATTTTCAGGCGACCATTCCGCGAACCCCTAAGAAAACAAATCTCTTAGACCACCACTCAATCAAACACTTGCTTGACAAAACTGTCACTGAGGTATATAATCATAATTTCACATTTTAAGAATTTGCTTTATGATGTAAGTAATGATGATGTTTTTTTTGGTTTCATTTGGATTAGATTGTGAAAAATAAAGGGTATAGAGTAGATGTGAGAATGAGTACTTTCTTATGGTCTGCATAGGATTATATCATTTTTATATATAATATTGTGATTATGATGCGCATTGAATACGACCCTTAAAGATATGTATTTTAGGGTTTAACAGGTTCTGGAATAAAGGGTTTGGTTTTATAGTGTTTTTCAAAAATTAAGCTCTCCAATGGTAGTTATCCTGAATGGAACCGATTGGAGTTTTGTAAGTCTGGACTCCGCCTGTGTATCAGACGGCGGGGTTGGGGGGGGGGGTCTGGGGTGGGAGGGGGGGGGGGGGGTACTCCAATATGTTTGGCTTCATGAAAAATGATGGGTGGTATAAGTTTGCGCTTTTTACTGTTGAGATAAACGCAGAAAGTGGTCAGGATGGTAGAGAGAGAGAATCACTCGCCTCAGCAACCTCACAGGCCAAATGATTTATCCTAAATGGACAATTGGAAGTTTGTGTTTGAGCTACACTGTCAGCGGGTGTACTCAAAATTTTGTTATGAAGAACGTGAATGGTATGTTGAATCCAGCCGCAAAAGTGAAGGATAGGTAGAGAGCGAGAATCCATCGCCTCTGCAACCTCCACATACTCATACCGAGAGGTGCGGGTTAGCAATTCCCTTGATCATACACTCAACACCTATTTATTTTTTTAGTGGACATATGTTTCCATCACTGGAGGCCATATAAAAAAACAACGGTCGCATTTGGTTGTTTTATCTGTGTCTATATGTTTGTGTCCATTATGTACTAACGCCGGTATTTTGCCGGGGTAGTTTGACCCCCTCAATTGGGGGTAGAAACGATGGCATATTGCGTCACTTGGGGTTTCGTTTCTTTTTTGGGCTGATTTTGACCTGTTGAATTCGGTCAAAAAGTGCTATAATAGGCGATGATGATAATTTCATGTTTACTATGCACAGTTTACCCACGCCCGTATCTTGGCTGGGCAGTCACACCGAGCGTCTGATTGCAGCCATGGCGGGTGTTTGTTGGTGCAACCAAATTTATAAATCTGAGCCTCATTTGTTACTAACCCGCCAAAGCAGAATGTTTGGTTTGTGGGTTGAGATAGGTTCTTTGTCTGGAAGACGGTTTAACTTTTACTCATGTGCAGCACTTTGCTTATATCGATAGCTTGATGAAATAGAAGAATTACCCCCGGTTTTAACATAAGCACGGAATTGTTGTCATTAAAAGCAGAAAGATGACGCTTTGGGTACGAAAATGTGTTGTATAGGAATCCATATACACTCTCTTTTATGAATGACAATCGCCCTCCTAAAAGTAACCTAGTTTAGTTATCTAGTTAGTTTTGTACGTTTGACTGATTTGAGGTATTCACTTTAGGTATAATTATTAAAGTAGTTATATAATGTTGATAGTAAAAAAAAACGACTGTATGTTCGGAACAACACTTTGTCTATCTTTTTATTTTTCTCAGCTTAGTTACGGCTTATGTTCCATACACCCATTTCTTTTCGCATTTGTCTTGAAGGCCAAGCGATTATAAAAGCCTTATATAAGCGCAACACTGTAAAACAGCCGTAAAAAAATGAGCTTATGAAAAATAAATCCGAAATCAAATAAGCTCATAAGCCAACAAGTGAGCTTAAACGAACACGTATTCGGATTGATGCAGAAGGAGTATAAAGCTCTTATAAATAAGCACCATATCGCCTGAATAGAAAAAAAAATAAACGCATTGTAATAAGGAAAATACGAAGTGATGGTTATGGTTCTTTTTTCCCCGGTCATGGAGTGTTGCAACTGAAGGAAAAAAAATTGAATCTGTATTTTCCTTACTACAATGCATTTACTTTTCTTTATCATTTCTAATTTAAATAACAGTGTTCCGTCATTTTTTGAAATTGTTCTATCCATATCTGTAATCTATTGTTGGTCTGAAAATTTGAGGCAAAGATGTATGTTGTTTGTTGTGGTAAATGGGAATGCCGAGAAACCCAGAAAATATGGACTCTGAAACACATACACTATCGCCCCGGAAGTTGGCAAACATGCTTTGGCTGCATGGCATCCTATTTGGCCTTTAAAACTGTACGTTCGAAATATAAATTTGTTATTATTAAGTTTCCTTTTTTTTTAAAAAAGAAAACAAGTTGAAACTGAAGGTGAGTAAAGTTTCTTTAGGCTAGAAGAATTTCAAATTTCAGTTGTAATATGTAAACACATTATGCCATTTTCAACCCCTTTTGGTTACTTAGTTTCATACAAATGTTATAGTATTTCATTTTAGCTCAACTAAAGGCGCGGAAAATTAACGCTCCACAGCAACGCGCGGGTAATCTTGCTTGTTTTTTGTTAAATGTTTTTATTCGCTGTTAACAGTGTTATTATGTACAATTTTTCTCGTGTTGACTGGTTTTCATGAATGGGGCTAGGGTCACATTTATTTCCACAAAGTACGGACCACTTGTTATCTTGTTAGCGTTACAAAATTTGTTATTAGTGTAATTGTCAGTTTTAAATCAAATTAATGTTTTTTAATAAGCTAAAATATAAGGTAGCTTAATATTAGCAACTCTCGACTTCGGTACACGACCACGATTCAGGTGTACTAGATAATGTGTTACATTGTGGTATCTATTGAAATCGCTACCACGACGATAAGAATACACTTTTTGGCGATAAGAATACACAACTAAGTCAAGCATTTTGTCCAACATGTAGTCTACATATTCAATCCGCAACATTTTTAGCAAAAACCACACACAACATAGTTAGGCATTTCGTCAAACGGTTAGTCTACATATACAATCCACAACCATTTTAACACAATCATACACCATATCCCAATTAACTTCATAACATGTCGAAATACAAGTATTCTCACAAAAGAGACTGAAAATAACAAAAAGTAACCGCATATACAGATAATTATATAATAAATGAAATAAAATTAAAAAAAATACCTCAACTCAACTCGAATATTGTTACATGATAAATTTGACGGCGGTGGTGGTATGAGACGACGGCGGTGGGGCGCTTGCGGTGGTTAGTGAAGGCGGGCCGCGATTGTGGTGGTGAGATCGAACAATTTTGAGAGTGTGTTTTTAACTGTGGTGGTGAGAAAATGTATGGATAAACATATTTGAGTCTCTGTGTTTAATTATATTTTGTTTAATGTCTAATATTTAATTAGAAGTACATAAATGTAATTTAAATTGTTAAAAAAAGCGATACATAACATTATTTCACTTATTAAGTCGCATAAATAAAGTACAAGTTGCATAAAAATTTTTAGGATAAAAGAATCTTTTTCTTTTTAACTATTTATATTAAAAAAATATATAAAAGTACGAGTCGCATAAAATATATAGTCAAAGTCGCATAACAAAAGTGCCTTACACATCTATGACATGTTGTACTTTTTACTTACATATTTGTACTTGCAATCATTAGAGAAAAAAATACACTTTTTAATTTTTTATTCAAGTTGGATAAGTCGTATGAGTCGTATATGGTCGCATAATAAATTGAGGGCAATTGGGTAAATCATTTTTAATTTGGGCAATCTTTGAATCACCCTAAGAGCTCTAGGTACCATAACTTGGTAACACCAAGTTTTGAGCCGTCACGTCAGCTTTTTCACATTCACATTCACATCCAAAAAAACTCAGGTAACCATAACACCACATTAACACCACTTTTGGGACCCACCTTTTTTTTTCTTTCCTCTTTTTATAAATAAATTAAATCTTTTATTTATTAAATAAAAAATACAAATCACATTGAAAATAAACAATGCATTTTTTATTTTTGTAACAAATAAAAATTTAAATGTATAAGGTTATTTATAAAAGAAAATAAATACACAGGGACTGAACATGTAAATATTACTTTTAATATAAAAAAAATCCTCATCTTCTTCCCTTTAAACTGCAACTCACACGCACTTCACACACACACACACACTAACACACTCGCTCACTTTTTAAAAGAAAAAAAAATGGTGCGTTATATGACGTGATTGTGGCAACGCAGCCACCAACGGCGTCCCCCAACGCTCACATTCCGGTGTCATAACGCCGGGAACGGCGTTGAAAATGCCTCCACGGCGTTATGACACCCAACGCTCTAAGGAAATTGAGGCACAAATAGAATTAGCCCTAAAATATTTATCAGAAAAAAACACGCAGTTTACGAAAAACATTAGCATTACAATTATATGTTTCTTATTTTTTTGATAACCGAAAGTTTTACTCTTAAGTAATTAATTTACATAATAACCTCTTTAAATTTTCAATAATAACCTCAAATGATGATAATATAATAAAGTCGATATACATTATTTGTTTATTTTTAAAAATAAACAAATAATTTGAGACAATCTAAAAAAAATTGAAAAAATAAGTTCGAGATTAAAAGTAAAAACTAGCGTTCATGGACATGATGCATAATATTTTCTCAACATAAGAATGATCGTGTAGTTTAGAATAGTTGATCAATCTTTAATCGGTCCGTTTACATATAAATGATTGAATGTGTCGATTTAATTTATGTCTTAGTGAAAACCAAAATGCGTATAACATAGAAACTTCATGGGCATTAGTACTTTCTCTTGGAATAATAGTTTCTTTATGAGCAAAATTTTAAACACTATGCGTGCATAAAAATAAATGGATTTTTTTAACTTGTGCCTTAGGGGCATAAGTTAAAGAAGGTTCTACTATCTGCGTGTCATTCTGAATAATCAGTCAGTGGTTGTGTGTCTGATATAAAGACCACTCAATGCTTGCTAATAATTCAGAGAGTGACACAGAAGCCGTGAAACCTTTTTTAACTTATGCCCAAAATCACAAGTTAGAAAAACTCTAAGATAAATTCAATTTTATCATAAACAACACTTTGATTATGTGAGCTTTGTCATGTGGCTAAAAAATAACAAAAACTTTCTTGTCATTTCTAATCTTTCTTTTTCACTCAACTTCATTTTACCACGCTAATGTTAAAGTGACACCTGTAAATCAAGATCCTACACCTGATATTATAGTAAGTATTATAACTTGTTTTTAAAAAAATACACGTTTTAAAAAAAGTATTATTATTATTATTTATCTCTAATAAGTTTTGTAAATTGACAATTTTATTTTAATTAATTAATATATAATTTTTTTTAATTGTGTAATAATAAATTCAAGTGGGTATCATATTGTAAATTTAATATAAATTATTTATTAATTTTTAAAAATAGACGATTAATTTAAAACAACCTAAAAAGAATACGTGAACAATAAGTTTGAGACAGATAAAAAATTTGAGACAAATGAAGTAGCTAGAGTGCAGGATGCAAACGCCCAACAACATGTCAATCATAAGCTTCTTTGGCACGGCGGCGTCGTTCTGCACCGACATCATCGCCGTACGCTCGCCGTTTGGCTCCTCGATGGGCTATCGCGGGCGTTGTAGTTTTTTTTTTTTTTTAGTAAGTGAGGTATTTTTAATGATATGTTATACGACTTACAATGCACCAATAACCGTTATAAATAAAAATAATATATTAATTATTATGTGATCTTCAGTCCCTTGTTATCCTTTTCAAACTTTTAGAGATTAAAGTGAAACGTGTAGAGAGTTAATCGACACTTATCTTATAACATGCACCATTTTTAAGCTAATTTTAGTCAATAAAAACTACCACCCTTCACTAATAAGCTCCTTTGTTACCTTATAAATCATCTTCAAGTTATCATCCTCAGAAAATATAAACATACATTACAAATTTCTACTCGACATATATCGTATCAATGGCGAAAAACAGCATCAATGTCAGTGTCATCTTCCTCGTTCTCGTCCTTCTCTTAGTTCCTTGTAAGTTTAGATCCCGGACCGGTCTTCGCCAAAGCTCGTAATCGATTATATAAATCATTATCATAATAACGTATATAGATCCATATGTTAATATGTTTGTAACGTTTTTATCGTGTAATACTTGGGTCTCATAAATAAGTTATCAGACTATTAAGTATTAACTATATAAGATGTTCAAGTTATGTTTCTAGTAAAACGCGCGAATTTTACTGTAAATCATACATTACTAGCAACTTATATAACATTACTAGCAACTTATTTCTTGTGCAGATGAAGGAGAACAAGGTGGAATGATGGTGGTCGAGGCGAGGACATGCGAGTCGCCAAGCCACGAATTTAAAGGTCCTTGCGTGAGCGACCACAACTGTGGTCTCGTTTGCAAGAACGAAGGGTTCACTGATGGCTGGTGTCGCGGTCTTCGTAAACGGTGCTTTTGCACCAAAAGTTGTTAGTTTGGTTCATGGGGATGTAAATAAATGAGAAACATATATGCAATTTTATGTATTTACCTTTTTTATTAAGCAACATATGCGATGTTACAAAGGTACATCATATCTTTTTTAGACCATAGTGTGAACACAACTTTTAATTATTTAGAGGTACAGCTTCTAGCTAGTTTGCAACTAAAACATTACATATTTGCATCAAGCTATTTAGTAAGCTCAAGCCTGGTTTGTTGGCTTAGTTTTTATGGTGACTGTAATAACTTCGGGGTCGTCATAAATAAGATTATCAGACTATTAAGGTATATTATAACTATTTTATATAGATGGTTCAAGATTATGTTTTCTAGTAAACACGACTCACTGCGATTTTACTGATCATCATCATACATTTACAGTAGACAACTTTGTATAACCTATTACTAGCAACCCTATTAATTTCTTGTGCCATGATGAAGGAGAACAAGGTTGCGACTGCATCGGTCGGTGCGAGGCGAGCGACATGCGAGTCGCCAAGCCTCACGAATTTAAAGGTCCTCTTTTACATTTGTGAGCGACACTAACTGTGGGCGTCTCGTCTGCAATGACACGAAGGGTTCACTAGATGGACTCAGGAGGATTCGCTGGTCTTCGTAAACGGTGCTTTTTGCTGCACCCAAAAGTTGTTGTACGTTGTGCGTTCATGTGATGCGGATGTGTATATTGAGAATGAAGATTGAAAGCCGCATATATTCAATTTTATTGTTCTGATTTACCTGTTTTTATTAAGCAAACATATGTCGATGTTACAAAGCGCTACATCATACTCTTTTTTTAGGACCATAGTGTCGCGGAAGACACACCCTTTTAGAATTATTTTAGAGGTATACAGCTTTCTAGCGCTCGTTGGAGACAACGCTAATTAATAACGTATACATTGTATAGAAGAAGAAACTAAGAATCAGCAAATTGCATCAAGACCTTATTTAGTAAGCCGTCGAGCAGCCTTTGTGTTTGATCTTGGCATGTAGGTTTGTGTTAAGGTCGGTCTTATTTTAAGTCATTCTTAGTGATAAACGTCCGCGATTTATTACAAAGTCGTATGATTTAGTGATCAAACATTACCTCCCTCTATTGCCTGGTCGGGCACTGGTAGTCCAAGTATGGCTAGACTATATAGTATCACACAGTTCGTATAACTCCTCCCGGTTAAATTGCATCCAACCTCATATAACTACTCTCGTATATATGTACAGAGATATTAAACTAGGTATTATCTACATATTAGATACTAGAATAGTAGCTAAGCAACGTGTAGGGACCCTCATCTTCCCTAACGACCTCTATTTCTACTAACCTACCCTTATATAACCCTCTCACTCGACTAACTACCTCGTCCCCTCACCTTGGCACTCGCAAACATTATCCCGCACCCATTAATAACTCTAAACTCAAGCTCTATGCCTAAAGCCATGTGCTGACAGATTATCGCTTTTATAGTCAACCCCGGCTACATCCCCGGCGTACAGCACACTGTTAAAACTACATAAAAAATCACTCTCCACTTCTGGCGAACCCTGGATGGTTCAACAAATACTTGTCTTTCTGACTCTTATTCTTATTTTATAGGGAGGATAGCAGATTACTTGCACTTGACGAATGGGCTTTTGTACAAGGACCTTCATTCTCCTATAGCAGTCTAAGTAATCTATCACTCATTACCTCGCACGTTCAATATAAATACTACATAGGCGAATTGGCAACTTTGAACGTCTTCTTATCTTTCGCACGAACTAGTTAACAATTTTTAGTACAAAAGCATCGTCCACGAAAACCGCGACAATTGCCACCATTAAACCCTTCATTTTTGCAAACGAGACCGCAGTTATGGTCACTCACACACCTCCCTTTAAATCCATGGCTTTGCGACTCGCATGTCCTCGCCTCGACCACCATCGTCGTTTTTCGACCATGTTCTCCTTCATCTACACATTAGTTTAGCAAATTATCATACTTAAATCATAACAAAATAAGTCATAGCTTATTATGAGCATGTATAAATAAGCTTACATGAGAGCAACAAGAGGAGGACTAGGAAGATGCCGTTGATGATTCTTTTGTCCATTGATAGAGATATGTTATGATGTGTGACATGAGTTTGTTCATGTTTTGCTTATGTAGATCTTCGGAAAATGTTTTTTTATGATGTTGTTTGCCACGTGTTAACATGCTTGCAACACGTTTCACCTTTGTCTACTAAAAGTTTGAATATGAGAACTTACTCATGAGATGACTAAAATCATGTTTTAGCTTATTAAGTAACAAGCAAGATAGCACGAGCGTTGTTACGGGGTATAATTTTTTGCGAATCGATTTTGAATGAATATTGAGTGGGAATGTGTTTGCGCGTTGTGACGGGGCTGACTTGTATGTAACATATGTATTTTATTTCACTGAGCATTTTTTTAACAATCACGAAATTTGAATGAGTATTTGTCGTTGAGGCGAGTATATTATTTTTTACTTAAAATATGTGATATTCGTATTTTTATAGTATGACATATACCTGGAATCATATACTAAATGCATTTACTTATTAAATTTCATAAACGTAAACGGTACGAAATCTGTTTGTTTTGTTCGCAATTCGAAGATCTTTTCGCAGGTATTTTTTGATCTGAATGAATCGGTAGATATTGTTATATATTTGATATATAAAGTTAATTATATAAAAAAAGTCGTAAATAGTTAAAAGGTGAGGGTACGTTATGTAAATAATTTTTTTTCTATGTTGAGCCGGCTGTAAATGGCAAAAAAATATACGGTATTTATATAATTTAAACTTTCATAGAATTGTACGTTTCTGACCCCTGTCGTTTATTTTAAAGTTATTAGGTAGTTTAGGGTGTGTTTTGAAAAGATATATATTTTTTAAATATATGTATATTAAACTTCAACATTTTTTATAAAATCGTACGTATGTCAGAAACATTGCAATATTGGGCTCGTTTTGTTCGCAATCCCAAGATCTTTCCACGGATATTTTTTTATTTGAATGAATCGGTAGATATGTGTTATACATTAGATATATAAAGTTTATTATATAAAAAAGTCGTAAATAGTTAAAAGTTGAGGGTATGTTTTGTAAAAAAAAAATCTATTTATATTAAACTTCAACATTTTTTATAAAATCGTTCGTATGTCAAAAGCATTGCAATATTTGGCTCGTTTTGTTCACAATTCAAAATATTTTCGCCGGTATTTTTTGATCTGAATGAATCGGTAGGTATGTGTTATATATTTGATAAATAGAGTTTACTATATAAAAAAGTCGTAAATAAATAAAAGTTGAGGGACCGTTGTGTAATTTTTTTTTCTCTATTTTGGGCTGCGAATTTTTATTATTATTTTGGACTGGTATTGGGCTTATTTTTTTGGTGTCATAAAACGACGCCGTATTTGATCAATAATATAATTTATAGTTTTACATATTAGTGGGTTTATTTTAAGCTCATTGGGCTTAGAGTTGCAAAACTTGTTAAATGTTAATTGACTTTCATAACGGACCAATGAATTCAAAGAAGTCAACCCACTAATATGTCATTGCCAAATGCCAATTACTCTAAGACCTCTAGTTTTTGTTTTTTATAAGGGTAAAAGACATAAATGCTCTATTTACTCTATTAAATGATTCATTTTGCATACTAAACTTAATTTTACTTCATTTTGAACCATGTAACCTGATATATCAGGTTTTATACACGTGGATGTTATTTTTTATTTTTTTTAATATAATATTTATCCAGTCACCTGACCCACCCATAGTTGACCCGGTCAAAATTGTATAAAAGTAACCTAACCGTTATTTCTACCCTATTTCTTTATATC
>BQNB010021033.1:0-52499 GCA_026074375.1 Tanacetum coccineum | reverse complement strand
TCATAAGTGTAGTTTGTGGCTTTTTCTCCCATAAGCTCCTAACCTGACTAATAATATATGCTCTTTTTGAAAATTAAACTTAAATCAACTATTTTTGAAGTATAGTCGATAACAAGAATTTATTTAGTCTTAGTTCAAATTTATACTTAAATTTTCTCTATATCGTGGTAATATAAAAAAAATAAAAAAATAATAATAATAAAAACTGTGGGCTAATAAAAGTTTACTGCATCTTGCCGGCTCACAACCGATGTTGCAGTCTTCTAAATAAGGTACATAGTAATTATCCGAGACTGATAAAAGTTTACTGCATCTTGCCGGCTCATAACCGTTGTTGAGCCTTCTAAAAGGTCGATGATTTCCTTAGTTTAAAGGATGCATAATTATATTAAGTGTAATATATATGATTTAATAAATATAGGGAAAATCTTTTTTTCTTAAATTTAAATATGCTTTTGAACTAAGACTATGTCGTTTTAAGTTGTGGTTTTTCTAAATAAATTGTTTGTTTAACGGGAAGTCCAAGGGTTTTTGAAACCGAAGGTTCGTGAGTCCCGATACTAGTCTCTGTGGGGTGTCAAAAGCCTAGTCACTTAGCTACAAGGTTGGGATGTGTCGAGACGAAAGTCGCTACATGGGATGATCTTGCCTTCAAACTCATTATTCTTGGGTGGAACGTGAAGCATAGAAATATTGCAACTTTCTTAAAAGGTTGTTCCATGGTTGAAATTCGAAATAAGCACATTCACCTAAGATATAATAATTGTTGGTATGTGCTTAATTACACATACCTTTTACCTATAAAACGAGCCTAAAATGACCAAAATATATCAAAAATTCATTGTATTCGTGTGTTTTGTGATTTATGATGTGCATGTAATGGATATTTTGAAAAGGACAAAGACAAGGCCAAAACCGGACAAAACCAAGCACGAAAATAAAAAGAGCGCGGAAAACCGAAGCCGAAGGCATACCCATCTTCTACGGACCAACTCGGGCCCAATTAATGGGCCAGGTCAGCCCAAGAAAGCCTAAATCCAAAATCCTCAAAACTGGCCCAACATTAAAAGCCCATTAAGCCTAAAAAGCCCTAACCATAATTCTGTTAAAACTATTACACAGTTTGTCCCTACCTTTTTCACCGTTAGTCCTTGCACCTTAACACCGTTACCCTTTTACCCCTAACACCGGTTACAAATCAAACAACCAATACTGTTAACCATTTACCCGCCAAAGCCCAAACACTATTCACCCATCCCGTTCACTCTTCCCTGCAACCCGACAAACCCCCTTAACCTATTCTCCTAAGAAAATAACAAACCACGCTGGAAATCCTATGACGAGTTATTGGTTGATGGGACATGGAATCAAATCAAGGGCTGAGATTAATGGCTTGGAGAGCACTCTCAAGTCCTCTCGTAGAAGAAACACACCTCAAAAGCCTAGATGCTTCTCAAGACCAAAATAAATAGAGGCCATTGTCACACATTAGGGCATCCAATTTTTTATCTATCTTTTTATTGTAACTTTCAGCTTATTTTAGTTTATGTTAGCTTATTGTATTTCCTTTAAAAGCCTCGTACTCAGTTTTAAGTTTTAATGAAATTCTAAGTTTTATGTTAAATTCTGTTTTTATGTTAATGAAATATATGTTTTGAAAATGGTTTGATAAACTTCAATAAGCTTTGGTTCTCTTATATTTTAGCTGTTTTACTTAATCCATATAAGCTTTTGCATAGCTTATAGAGTTTAAGATGTTTTCACCAAAAATACCCAAAAAGCTAAGTATGGATGATAAGCCGGATTTGGATGGGCTTATAGGTTTTACCAGCTTGTTTCTAACAAGCTGGAGCTTGTAGATAAGCTCTATAGAGCACTATAGTCCTTGTTTAGAGCAAAGGACCAAGTAAACTTTCATTTTGATTCTTAGCTTAAAAACTTCTTAGCTTATTAAAACTGCTTATTTACTATTTCTAGTTGCTTATTATTGCTTAATATGTCTTAAATATGCTTAATATGCTTAGTTTGTAGTTTATAGTTAATTAGTTCAAGTTTTAGATATAAACTATTAAGTTTTAGCTTAAAACTGCTTATTATAGTTGCTTATTGATAAATGCTTATTTGTTGTTAAACTTTGCTTATTTGGACTCAATATCATAAGATCTTAATATATTTTTGCTTTTTAAAACTTATATAAAATTGTTTTAAGTTTTAATATGGTTTTCAAACTTATTAAGGGGTGTTTGGCAAAAGCAGTACTAACCTAGATTAGTACTGTTTGATTGCCTTGTGACCTTTAAGCCAAGTTTGATAAGCTCAAACTAAGCTTATAAGTCAGCTTTTATAAGTTTTCAAAGGTTAAAACTACTTTTTAAGGTTTTATATATCCATACTTAGAAACTGTGATGTTTAAGCTTATTCATACTGCCTCTATCTAATTTTTGCTTAAAAATTGTTTTGAGGTCTCGTCTTATACTCTATTTTGGTTCATTATGTAGTAAAATAGTTTTGGTTAAGTGTGCATTAGTCTTGTGAGATTTACGTCACAATCTGTCAAAGTGTTTGTCTTAGTTTCTTAAAAGTTTAAAAGTCCTTTTAGATTTACAAATTTAGGTTAGTTAATAGTTCTTTTAGGGTTTAAATTTTGTTTCATTTAGCTTATTGGAGTCTAGTCTTTTAGATTGTCCAAGTCATTTTTGAGTCTCAAATTTTAGTTGAAAAAGGGTCCTTTAGCATAAAAGTCAAATAAATGCAATCTGGTTTAATTTGAGTTTTAAGCTTATGTAGTTGTCTTATTTTCTTAATTCTAGATTTTAAATGTTCTTGGAGTCATGGTCTTATTTTGTTTTTACTTTTTAGCCTTTTACTTTGCTTATGAAGTCTTAAAATTAAGCTGCAATTCTTTCATTTAAAATTCAAAAAGCCAAAAATACTAGCTTAGTCTATCACTTTTAAGTCCTCTTGTCTAGCTTAATCTTTAAGTCAAATTACCAGTTTCTAGCTTATTTGTGTTTTTCATATACCAATCTCAATCTGTTTCCATGTTTTAGCTTTTTTCGTTTGCTTATTGGTTCATTAGGTTAGTTCAAAAAGTAGCAAAAAGTCCGTCCTCTTTAGTCCTTTTTAAGCAATCTGGCTATTTGCCTTTTGATGTGTTCCAGCTTATTTTGTTTGCTTAATTTCTATCCCCTAGTGCTTATTAGGTCTAGGTGTTAGTCTGTTTTAGCTTATTGAGTTTTCCATTTGCTTATTTAGTTAGAAATCTCCAAACATTTTAGCCAAATTTGTCAGCTTATTGAAATAAGCTGTTAAACCCATTTTATTTTTCTTAAGTTTAGAATAGATAAAAGTACTTTCCTTAATTTTTCCAGATTTTTATAAATTAGTTTAATATTTTTTTATAATATTTTTAAAATAAATTAGTTTTTAATTCATAAAAAGCACGTTTTCTATTAACCATACGATTGTTAAGGTTTGTGATACTTGTAGAGGTTGGTCGGTAATTATACCAACTTTATTTCTTAGGGTGTTTTGTGGTTGAATATTTTATCACCCCATGTTGGTGTATTGATTTGGGATGATTGGGAGTGGGGTTGAGTGGTTGAGCCACTAAGGTAAGAGGGGTTGGTGATTGTGGGTTGCGGGAGAGGAGCCCGAAAGTTGCAAGAAGTAATAACTGCATTCATCACAGGTTGGTTGCAGATAGAGAATAGGGAAATGGGCTATAATACGGAATCGACCAACAACAAAAGGGAAAGAGAACAGATAGAGATATACGGGACAGTTTCTAGATATCCGGGTGGGGCAATGGCACGGTAGAGCACAATGAAATGCAGGGAAAAGGGAAGAGATAGGCGTGAGAGAATAAGAGAAAGGCAGATTTGACGAGCGTAACAGATCAACGGCAGCAAAGACAGTTGAAGAGACGGGCGACAATTCAGAAAGAACAGAGAAAGGCGAAAGAGGAGCGAATACGTTAGTAAAATACTCTACTGTCCAGAGAACACTTGCATACACGTCTAAAGAGCGCCAACCGAGTGAAGAGCAGCCTTAGAGCAACTCAAAGACTACAGGGACGAGAAGACCACGAACGCGAGCAATAAGAGAGGTTGTGTGATATCAGTTGGCACGTTCATATAAATCAACGATTATAAAGGTTTGTTATACTAGTAGAGTTGGTCGTAATTTATACCAACTTTATTTCTTTAGTGTATTAGTGGTTGTAATTCACCCATGTAGTGTATTGTTTTTGGGATGATTAAGAGTTGGTTGATTGGTTGAGCCAACTAGGTAAGAGTGTTTGTTGATAGAGTCATCTTTGAGTCTAATTCGTGTCACCAAAAAGCGTGTGTTTTTCGTGTTAAAACATGAGTTAGTTAATGAAAAGTGTCTTATTCGGGTTGTGGTTTGAAGGTAGCTAGTAGCATTTGGTTTATTATGGGACTTATATCTATTTGTTTTGTTTTTAATTTGTTATACACCCATTATAAATGTTTCCCATGTCTATATCCTACCCTTAGTCATCTTTGTTTAAATTTAACTTCTAGCGTGCTTGGAAAAAGGAATTGAGCAATCATTGGGCGCTTGTTCACCAGTGGTTTTGTTGCCTTCGCTTAAGTATCGTTTCTGGTGAAAGTTGTTGCATAAGTATGATAAACCCATTAGCCTTACGTGTCAAACCCATTTGCCTTTTAGATTTGTCACTTCTAGACTCTAGTGGTAGAGATACTTATCATTGTCAAGCTTATGATAGAATACTCATCATGAACGAGCAGTTGAGCGAATTACTAAATGTTACCACATAAATTAGTTGAGTGATTTGAGTGTTTTTATTACCTATTTCATAAGGTTTTTGGTTATGCGTACTTCTAATTGATTAATAACTTAAAAAGTATGCCTTGAACTTATGTTTAAAGAGATTTTCATTAGTTAAAAAGTCTAAGTATACTTGAGGACAAGTAGAACCGAAGTGGGGGAATATGTGATAAGTACAAAATAGGACACTTTTTATGTATCATATATTCTCGTTATATTACTTAAACGCTTTAATTATATCTAGTTATTGGTACTTACTAGTTTACTTTTGAATATTTAGGTTTTACGAAGCAATTCTGGAAAAGGAACGGAAAACAAGGCAACTTTGGAGTAAAAATTAAGAAGTTTGAATTCTGCTGATAAGGAAGGATATTGCATATCCTATTTCCATGTATACATTTTATTAAACTACTCCAATACGCCAAGAATAAAGCCTGTATCGAAGAAAATACACAGTATTCCACTTTAATGGTGTGACAACCGTCTAAGCCCAGGTTAGTGATCGATAGTATGTTATAACGTCTTTGACTAAAACTATGCTTGGTAAGCTAGTTTTGTGTTAGTCGGGTCATGTTTTCGCTTTGTATTCACTTTGCCTTAGTTACCCTCGTGTTATGAACGTATCATCGACCTAAGATTTTATTTAAACGTTAATTTATTATAAATGGTATGCTTAGTTATTCCAAAATAGTTAATGAAAAGGATTAATGGTTCAAGGATTTAACAACAAAAACTAACGACAGATGAAGAGCTAAATTACTATTTTACCCTTATGTAGTACTCCTAACCATGTTACATGACCCTCCACCTCCTACTTATACACTTAACACTTCAAACTAACAATAACACCTAACTTGAACACATGTAAACTTGGTTTACACTTGTCCTTTTATCACCATTCATACTTAAACCTCACACCACACTTCACACTCTCATTTCCTCACCATTTCATTCACACACAAGATAACTAAATCACTCATCCTCACCCTTCTCCTCACTCTTTTGGACAGAAAACACCACACAACCACACCACCACCATCAAGTTTTAGCTAAGACATAAAAACACAACCATAAGATCATCTTTACCTTCATCCTATCATTCCCTACAACAATCAACCATCATTTCCATACCAAGAACCTTGTTTAACACCATCAAGAAACTCAGAAAGTTAGCCTCTTAGATCACAAAATACAAGAAGAAAAGGTAGTTCTTGATATAAGAAGACTTGATGTTAAAACTTGCACTAAAAACCCTAGTTTTACTATATTTACAATCTTTTAAACATGATTGTTAAAAGAGTTTTAGATTTACTTTAGCTTTTTTAATTACATCTTTAAAACACTCTTAAAAAGGTAGTTGTAATGATTTAGAGTCTTGGCTGTTTTTATTTTTTGGTTTGGTTAAAGAAAAAGGCTTGTGTATGAGTAGAGGTTTAGGGACATCATCTGTCTTGAAGTTATGGTTAACTTTGGAAGGCCATATCGCCCTCATCACATCTCCTCAAGTCTTGTTCTTTATACTGAGATTTAGATTTTTGAGTTGTCTTTCAAACCCTTGTGGTCTTGTGCAAACATGGAGTTTTGGTCATCCAAACTATGATTGGAAGTCAAGGTATAAAACTGACTTGATTGGATAAATTTATTTGTCCCACTTTGCATAACCATATCTTCCTCGAAACATGGTGAAATTTATAAATTCAACATGTGGAACTTTGTTTTATGTGTTAGCATTCAAGTCCAAGTGGTCTTGCTTGATGAATCAAAGTTTTGAACGCCCAAATAGTCACAAGATATGTTGTAAAACTGACCTGTTTGAGCAGTTTTCTTTAACCAACTTTATATGGTCATATCTCACTCTAAACTTCATATGAAGCTTTGATTTTTAGTATGGGGATAGTTTAGTATGTTAACTTTAGTGTGCCAACAACTTATAACCTAACTCTAAGGTCTTGAGCCTCTGATGCTTGATGCAAGTGGACTGATCCATCAGTTTTTTAATATGATGAGACTTAATGGTCAAGCCTTTTTATATTAGTTAGACATCCATAAAAAATAATAAAATTCTTGAGAACACCTAAGACATGATATTTTAGGTGTGTGAAGGACTGGGTCTGACTCATTTTCATTCTTGGTAAAATAGACACTCAAAATGACTATATATTTTGTACAGTTTTGTAATTTTATGAATAAGTGCTATTATGTAATCATGAGCTATTATTTTTTATACGAACGACTTTAACATCCTAGACCGAGCCATTGTGCTACTCAAGTGAAGGATTATAATCCGATTCTTATTGATCTTGAGATTTGTCGATAGACACGAAGGGTGTACAATCGACTTTGGTGCAATTGTGTGTTTTTATAAAAGAATAGTATTTTGGCGAGTCAAAATGAGTGACCTAGGGAGTTGTCATTCTTTTTGTCCGAGCATATCATTTAGATTTTAATAAGTATTTTTACTTGACTTAGGTCACGTCTAGTGAGGTCTACGTTCGAGGGTTACTTTTAGTGATACTCGTTGTGCTTGTTCTTGTACTCACGCCATACTTGTTAAGGTGAGTTTTCACAGTCTCCATTTTAGTGTTTTACTCGTTTTGGGGTGAAAAGCATGATACGCTTACTTAAAATGAATTGCTTGTACTTTTACGAATTTACTAAACTGAACAAACTTTTGTTTAACAAATTATGCAAATTGGTATGTATGTTTATGTTTGATGCTTGCGTATCATCGTGAAAGTCCTCGGAAACTACACTAATTATTAACTCATTTTAAGCCATGGATATTTATAGATAACGCTATTAGGAGTAGAGCCATCCCCTCACTCGCACTAACCTGAGTGCACAATATCACCTTTTTCGTGCTAAAGTTAGATAATGTTGCGTATAGGGGCAAAGATAGATGGCTAAAACGGTTTAAGTACTAGCCTTATTACATAAACGCTTGTATACATAACTGACCTTTTTGCACCTTTGACAACTAATTAATTGCTCTCGTGTTGAAACTACTTAAAGTACTAAAACCTGTGAACTCGCTAACTATTTCTATAGTTGATCCATTTTGTTATACTTCTTAGGTGATCAGCAGTAAGTGGGAATTTACAAATGCATTTCATGACACTCTTTTGCAAATGTTGTACTATGTTTTAAAAAACAGATGTCTTACTGTTGGGAACTTGTGTTTAAATGTAGTTACAAGACATTTATGTCTTGCAAGCCCAAGGAATTCCACGTCAAGGAAGGTGTTGTTAGACTGCTGTCATGGATAGAAAGCATGGAGTCTGTGCTCCATATCAGCAAGTGTTCAGATAATAGTAAAGTGGAGTAAACAACTTGTCTACTCTAAGTTAGGGCCTTAACATGGTGGAATACTGAGGTGAAAACTCGTGGACGCGCAACTGCACTCCAATTATCTTGGGAAGAGTTCAAGAAATTGCTACTCAAAGAATATTGTCCTAAAGGTGAGGTGCAAAAGTTGGATTTAGAATTTTGGAATCATACTATGGTTGGTAGTGTATAGACAAGTATACCACCCGATTCCATGAACTCTCAAAGCTAGTGCCTCGTATGTTTACTCAAGAGGAGAAGCGTATTGATCACTATATATGGGGTTTGGCTTCTAAGATCAGGGGATGGTTACTTCAGCGAACCTCACCTACTATACAAAGTGTAGTTGTTTTGGCAAATCACCTAACCAATGATGTAGTTAGATTTAGAGTGTCAAAAAAGGACAATGTTGGGAATAAAAGGAGGGAAAAGAACCAATCAAGGAACCGGGGTGGAGGTAACCCGGACAAAAGATAAAGGGTTGCAAGGAATTATAGGATGGAAGCCCAGGGACCAAATTATTATGTTGGTCCACACCTGAAATGTACCAAGTGTCGTTTCCATCACACAAGAATTGTATAGTGTGTGGAAAGTGTAAGCAAGTGAGGCACTTCACCAAGTACTGCACGGTCATGACTACGAATGATAGACCAAGATTAACTTGCTTTGAGTGTGGAAGCCGGGATCACCTTAGGAGAACCTGCCCAAGACTGAATAGAACTATAGGCGGAGGAGGGGATCACCTTAATCCAGCATTGGCTATTGAAGGAAACCCGGACCGAAGGAATAATGCCAACCAAGCTCATGGAAGAATTTTCCTCATGGGCGCTTGATGTGTCGTTTAGTATAGGTAATAATATTATCAAGTTTTACTATTTATATTTTGTCGACTTTACCTATTAACTAACACTAACGGGCAGTGTACCCGATCGATTGTAGGTTTGTTCGTAAGTAGGGTGTCCATCACAAAGAGTGAGCGTTAATACTTAATTTACTAGTATTTTAATTATCTTAGTTAGTTCTAATTATTCCTAATTAAACCTAAACTAACGCAAATGAGGGGGGGTCAGCCTGAGAGACTGGCACGAGTTTTGGTTTAATCTAAACTAATAAAGTGATAAATGAGACATGTACCACACACAAGTCGATAAACAAATGATAAAGAAGAGGTCAAACACTTATGTAAGGAAAATGCATTAACCAAGTTTATTTAAATAAGATGTATGAAATGTCTATGTGTGCAATGATTGTACTACTTTCGTTGGTGGTATATCATTCCAAAGCTAGGTGGTACATCTCTTTAAACTCTATTTTTGTTTAACGGTTAATCCTGTCACAATCAACCAAGCTCGCATAAAGTTCACATCGTCGATTATAATCTATCTAGGTGACCATATTGAAACCTAGCTCATCGAAGCTTTACCAACTAATGGCCTAATGGTTATTTATATACTGGTAGTCTACAATCCACATAACTACCCAAGGAAACAGAAAGTTATTTATAGTCTTAAGTTACCTTAGTCTATCATTCACTTAACCAAAAGTAGAAATAGGATTTTATTTGTAGTCCTAGTAATCTAGTTATATAGATAAGTTGTATGTAGTATCTATCTCGGACTCTAGTCTATAGCCCATATAATGGTTAAGTTACAGCGCTTTATTTATACTCCTAGATCCAGTTGAATGATAGATGAAAACATAATCGAGCACATAAATGGGTATGAAGTGATAAACATAATCAACATGCAACGAAAGAGTAAATAATCGATATAAACAAATCAAAACATCAAAATATCATAAACTTGGCTAATACCTATAGGTATTAGCCCATAATCTTTGTAACAATACATAGTATCATATTCGAAACGATTAAGTTAGAGTTCATAAAGAAAGCGATACGCTAACCGAACGATTATTGCGGAGTATAATGATTACAAGAGTTTTCCTATGGAATTAATGCACTTTTAGGACCTTCTTGACTTCTAAAATTGTCTGAAAATCATACTTGGTGGTTCTTGCTCTTCTTGCTCAGTTTGAAAATCGAATGCTAGGTTTTCTATTTGTAGGTTCTCAAATCTAGTTGATACGACATATTGGTGAGGCCCAATACGGCATATCCAGGGTATTTGGCGTGGGCTCCATGATTATTATACTCCAGAATAATCTTTAACTGCCTCCTAATATGGCATATTAATGTATTTGGATACGGAGTATCGGGAGTAAAACATGCTTTTTTTGAAAGTTGACCAAAGTTTCTTATATGGCGTATCTGCAGATGTGGATATGACGTATTCTTCAAAGTCAGGCAATGGTCTTGAATTCGTCTAAATATTGGGATACGGCATATCTGTTTAGAATGATACGGCGTATTGATGTCAGATTCATTAGACTTTCTTGAACTTCTTCGTTTATGCTCCAAAACACGTTAATTTCTCTATCTTTCACCAATTGCTCGATAATAATTGAGATTCATAAAGATAAGCAATTAAGTATCAAATCTTACATAAAATAATATAAAACCAGCAATATAGACGGGATAAATGATGCTAATAATTAGATGTTATTTGATGTCATCAAATATCCCCGCACTTGAATCCTACTTGTCCTCAAGTAGACTTTAGATTAAACTTATGAAAACGTATTCCAAACGAATGTCTAGGATTTTTCCTTTAAGTGTTTTTATTCAATTACTAGCGCACAACCAAACACCTCATGAAATAGGAAACGAAATCTCTCAAATCAGTCAACTAATCTATGTGGTAACATTTAGTAGTTCGCTTAATTGCTTGGTCGTGACGAGTATTCTATCATAAGTTTGGCAAGGATACACATCTCCACCACTAAAGCTAAGGAGTAACAAGTCTTTAAAGGTAAATTGGGTAAATATGACAAGGCTTAAGGGTTGATCACTCTTTCTAATCTCTATCGATACCAATATTCTAGAAAAGGCGACAAAACCATAAATGCACGTCCAATCCATGAACGCGACACTTGTGATTGCTCACTCCCTAACTCAAATAAAGCTAAAGAATAGGATTAAGTAATCTTCACTAATAGTATTACACCAACAAGAGTGACAAAACCACACATACACATTCAAATTCATGAATGAGACACATGCGATTGCTCAAATCTCTCATTCGAGTAAACCAAAGGTTAGGATGAAGAATGATATAGGGTAGGGATTAGGCATGTGAAACATATATAATTAGTGTAAAATAAAATAATGAAACAAGTAGATTAAGTCCAACCAATAAACAATAACGTTGCTAGCTACTTTCCTGACCACAACCTTGAAAAAGACACAAATCACTGACTAACTCACGCTTTAACATGGAAAACACACGCATTGTTTGGTAGACTCAAAGATGTCTTAATCAACATACTTAACGATCCATAAAAACAAACCTAGTTGGCATTCCCATAACAGCCAACTCCCATTCATCCATAATATAGTACAACAATAGTGGCGATATCTACCACTTGATACAAAAAATGCATAGTTGGTTAATCTGGGACCAACTTCCAATAATATATAACAATACTCCACATCGTTGGTTTATAGTATGTACCAACTAATAATCGATTATCTCATGAATAATAAAATTGGTTAAGTTTAGACGAACCGATTATCTCATTATCCTCTCCTTTTTTCTCTCTAACATTCTTTTGTATTTTTCTATTTTTTTGATTTTTTTAAACAACTAGAAAACGAATAATGGTGTAAAATTTCACCACTTCACGATCATAATAAATCTGGATAATAATTTCATAACGCTCATGACTCAGAAATAAAAATAATAGTGAAGTAGTAAACAAAAAAATAATAAAAGAAACTACTTTCACATACCCATTGCAATGTGCAATTCCCGACCAAACCAAAGATAAGAAATATGGACATGAACACATGAAGTACATACTTTTACACAAAAGCAACTAGTAACTAACCATGGACTTTAATCTATAGGGTAGGCCAAGGTGTAAAGGTGTAATGAAACATATTTTTAGCGGAGTAAGAAACAAAATGAATGGCTCAAAAGGTTTTTCTATGGGTATCTTACTCTAAAAATGAGAATAACAAAAGGGTTTTATACGGGGGTTAACTAACCAATGTAGTTAGTTAATATCACATAATATTTGTAAATGACATAGGCTATTTGGTTTAATCCTAGAAATTTAACAATCTAGACAAGTCACTCCAATTATAAAATAATACTCATTATGATGGTTTTGAATAGTATACCAAGCCAAGTTTAAAGTTTATTAAAATCACCGGCACACTCATATATTTGTGGAATTTTAGTCAAATGGGGGAAACAAAATAGGTTTAATCCTCACAATATGGAAATAATGGTTATGTGTGCGGGCTATGCAACGAATAATTAACAAAAACATGCTAAATTTTTTTAATTGAAGCATAAATTAAGCATATTCTTGTGAAAATAAAGACAAGTAGTGTTCTAATTCTCCTCTCCTCACTTGAGATATACAACGCTCATGTTGTATAAATATAAAGAATTAGAACGAAAATTCCCCTGAGATTTGCTCGGTATGATCCTCCATGATGAGTTTATGAGCAACTATGTGTGTTGTGTTGCGAAAAGTGTCTGAATCCCAGCATGAACAACAAGTATAAGATTCCAAATTATCTGCATACCACCACTTTCTTCGTTCACGTGTAGTACTTCTTCTGTTTTAACATAAAGAAAATCACAACAATTGTATCTCCAAATAAACGTCGGTTAGAATAAGAAAATAAAAACGATAACTGTAAAGGACAGTCGATACGCCGTATACATGGTGGTGGATACGCCGTGTGGAAACCTAAGAAAAATAACCAATACGGGTCAGAGGTCAAATACGCCGCATTCAGAATTCTGAATACGCCGTATTGACAAGTCTGACAATAAAGTTCTAAAAGTACTAAAAATAAAAAGATAATGTGTCCAAGTTATTCAATACGCTATATTCATTGGGTTGGATACGCCGTATCGACATACCTGGCAGACAAACTTGATACAAAAATTGAAATAACATTTCGGTTTGTCTCCCGGCAAGCACTTTTGTTTATCGAAGAGTCTTTAAGTTAGACCTATATACCCCTTATCCTTATAGAATAACTTGGGGTCGAAGGGGATGCCAAATGCCACATATAAATTCTTAAAATTCATTAGCACACCCTCGTTAAAATATTTCTAAATCATGATATTAATACTTAATTCTTTAATAAAAGTTTCAATTGTGAAAAATTTACTGATTGTATCATGACTTGTTTTTCAAAGTTTATTTGACACGTAACGGTTCAATCAATATATCCCCCGAAGACTGCTTGATACCTATTTTATCTTCATCATTGTCCTTATCCAATTTTAAATTATTTACAAAAAATATATCATAAGAAAATAGATTTTCAACAATACTAAAGATGTTTTATTTTTATCTTTTCTTTTGAATATAACATTGTATTTTTCATCATCATATTCGGACAATGATGTTTTTTATTTTTCCAATTAACTTCATCGACATTCTGAGAACTTAATGCATCATCATAAACTATAGCTAGGAATTTTGTTTCTAAAAACCTGAGGTAGTTAATATCTCTAATATAATTGATCTTAACATACTTAGCAGTTTTCCAGTTATAAACTCGATTGTTTCTAAGAGCTTTCTCAGTTTCATACTGAACATATTCTTCCATAGTAATATCTGGGTTGTCCATTTCCTATAATAAATGGCTAGGAACACAGATAAAAAGGTCAACGAGATAGATAAAAATTATAGATAATAAATGATAAAACTGTTGCTGTATCAGACGATCGATACGCCGTATTCAGTAGACTGAATACGCCGTATTGATGTTTGATGTCGAATATGCTGTATAAATTTTAAAAAGTGGATACGCCATATTTAAAGGGATGAATACGACGTATCGGGTATTCGAACTTAAGGTAAACAACATGTATCAAAATGTAGTAAAACACAAAAAACACTAAACAACTAAAATACAGAATAACAAACTAATAAAACTAAACTAAAAACACAAAATCTAATCTAAAATACCAATAAACAAGTATTAAACATATTTCACTCCTCGGAAACATCGCCAAAAACTTGATGTGTCGTTTAGTATAGGTAATAATATTCTTAAGTTTTACTAGTTATATTTTGCCGACATTACCAATTAACTAACATTAACGGGCACTGTACCCGATCGATTGTAGATACTTTGATAAGTAGGGTGTCAATCACTAAGAGTGAGCGTTAATACTTAATTTACTAGTATTTTAATTATCTAAGTTAGTTCAAATTAATCCTAATTAAACCAAAACTAACGCAATTGGGGGGGGGGGGGTTAGCTTGAGAGACTCGCACAAGTTTTAGTTTAATCTAAACTAATAATGTGATAAATGAAACAAGTAACATACACTGGCAGATAAACAAACGATAAATAAGAGGTCAAACACTTATGTAAGGAAAACGTATTAACCAATTTTATTTAAATAAGATGGATGAATTATCTATATGTGCAATGATTGTACTACTTTTGTTGGTGGTATATCATTCTAAAGCTAGGTGGTACTTCTCCTTAAACTCTAGGTTTGTTTAACGGTTAATCCTGTCATAATCAACCAAACCCGCATAAAGTTCACACCATTGATTATAATCTATCTAGGTGACAATATTGAAACCTAGCTCATCGAGGCTTTACCAACTTATGGCCTAATGGTTATCTATATACTAGTAGCCTACAATCCACTTAACTACCTAAGAAAACAAAATGTTATTTATAATCCTAAGTTACCTTAGTCTAACATTCACTTAACTAAAAGTAGAAACATGATTTTATTTGTATTCCTAGTGATATAGTTATATAGATAAGTTGTATGTAGTATCTATCCCAGACTCTTGTCTATAGCCCAAATAATGGTTAAGTTACAACGCTTTATTTATAGTCCTAGATCCAGTTGAATGATAGATGAAAACATAATGAAGTACATAAACGGGTATGAAATGATAAACATAATCAACATGAAACGAAAGAGTAAAGAATCGATATAAACAAATAAAAACATCAAATTATCATAAACTTAGATAATACCTATAGGTATTAGCCCATAATCTTTGTAACAATACACAATATCATATTCAGAACGATTAAAGTAGAGTTCATAAAGAAAATGATATGCTAACCGAACGATTATTGTGGAGTATAATGATTACTAGAGTTTTCCTATGGAATTAATGCACTTGAAGGACCTTCTTGTATTCTAAAATCTTTTGAGAATCATGCTTGGTGGTTCATGCTCTTCTTGCTCTGTTTGAAAACCGAATGCTAGGTTTTCTATTTATAGGTTCTCAAATCTGGTCGTTACGGCGTATTGGTGAGGCCCAATACGGCATATCCGGGGTATTTAGCATGGGCTCTACGATTATTATATTATAGAATAATCTTTAACCGGATCCCAATACGGTGTATTGATGTATTTGGATACGGCGTATTGAGAGTAAAACATGCTTGTTCTGAAAGTTGACAAAAGTTTCTTATACGGCGTATTTGTAGATGTGGATACCACATATTTCTCAAAGTCAAGCAATGGTCTTAAATTCGTCTATGTCTTGGGACACGGTGTATCTGTCTAGAATGATACGGCATATTGATGTTAAATTTAGTAGACTTTCTTGAACTTTTTCATTCATGCTCCAAGACACGTTCTTTTCTCTATCTTTCACCAATTGCTCGATAATAACTGTGATTCATAAAAATAAGCAATTAAGTATCAAATCTTACATAAAATAATATTAAACGAGCAATATAGATGGGATAAATGATGCTAGTAATTAGACGTTATTTGATGTCATCAGCGCCAATGAAGCTCGTCAAAGACCTAACATTGTAACGGGTACCTTTTCTTTAAACAATAACTATGCTACCGTACTATTTGATTTTGGTGCTGATTTTTGTTTCATTTCTACAAAATTTATGCCCTTAATAGATGTGTAACCTAGTTTTCTGAACCCTAGTTATGAAATTGAAATAACAAATGTTCAAAGAGTAGAAACCAATAAGATCGTTCGTGAGTGCAATTTGTTGTTAAAGGGTCATTCTTTTGCTATCGACTTAACACCTTTCGGTCATAGAAGTTTTGACGTAATTGTGGGGATGGACTAGTTATCAAAGTTTAAGGCCAAAATAGTTTGTCATGAGAAGATAATCCAAATTCTCTTACCAAACGGCGAAGTATTTAAGGTTCATGTAGAGCAACCCAAAGGAAAGTTGAAGCACCTTATGAATATGAAAACAGGTGATGAAAACTCGAAGACATACCTATTCTACGAGACTTCCCTAAAGTATTTCTTGAAGACCTATCAAGATTGCCCTCTCTTCGACAAGTTGAATTTCACATAGAATTAATTTTTAGAGCGACACCGGCTTCGAAAGCACCATAGCATTTGGCACCTACTGAAATGCAAGAGTTGTCTAATCAACTCCAAGAGCTCCAAGACAAGGGTTTCATTCAGCCTAGTTGTTCACCATGGGGAGCACCCGTATTATTCATCAAAAAGAAGGATGGTTCATTTTTGATGTGCATTGACTACCGCGAGTTGAACAAACTGACCATTAAGAACCGCTATCCTCTCTCAAGAATTGATGACTTATTCGATCAATTGCAAGGTTTGCGTGTCTTCTACAAGACAAATCTTTGTTCCGTTTATCATCAGTTAAGAGTACATGAAGCCAACATCCCAAAGACTGCGTTTAGGACTCGATATGGGCATTCGAGTTTACAGTTATGCCTTTCGGTTTAACCAATGCCCTTACTGTCCTCATGGATCTAGCAAATCGCGTATACAAGCTATATCTAGATAAATTTGTCATTATGTTTATCGAATAAATCTTGATCTATTCGAAGTCTAAGGAATAAAATGAAGTCCATCTGAAGTTAATTTTAGAGTTGCTCGAGAAAGAGAAGTTGTTCGCTAAATTTTCGAAGTGTGAAGTTTGGCTGGTAGAAGCACATTTCCTTGGGCATGTAAGTAATGACATTCGTGTGGACCTCAGTAAGATTGAAGCGGTAAAGAATTGGAAAGCCCCTAGATCACCGATAAAAATTTACTCATTCTTAGGATTGGCAGGTAATTAGCGGTGATTCATTGCAAACTTCTCTATGATTGCGAAACCTCTCACCTCACTAACTCAAAAAGAGGAGTAGTTTGATTGGGGCGAAGAACAAAAAGAAGCCTTTCAGAATTTAAAAGATAAATTGTGTAATGCCCCATTTCTGACGCTCCCTGACGGACCAAATGACTTTGTAGTTTATTGTGATGCCTCGAACCAAGGATTTGGATGCTTACTAATGCAAACACGTAAGGTGATTGCATATGCATCCCGACAGATAAAGATTCATGAGAAGAATTATACCTCCTATTATTTAGAGCTGGGTGATGTAGTATTTGCTCTCAAAATCTAGGGACACTATTTGTACGGGACAAAGAGTATTATTTACACTGATCATAAAAGTCTACAACATATTTTTGACAAAAAGGAGTTTAATATGTGACAAAGGCGATGGATTGAGCTCTTCAGTGATTATGAATGCGAGATTCGTTATCATTTAAGAAAGGAAAACGTCGTTAGCTGACGCGTTAAGTAGGAAAGAAAGGTTAAGCCAAGGCGAGTGTAGGCTATAAGCATGACAATTTATTCGGGGATCAAGGGCAAGATAATAGAAGCTCAGAATGAAACGTCCAAGGACTTAAATGCACCAACATAAATTTTGTGAGGGTTAGACAAGTAGATGGAAAGAAATGATGACGGTAGATTATACGTTGTTGATCGAATCTAGGTTCCGTCGACATGCAATGTAAGAACTGTAATCATGGACGAAGCTCACGCAACAAAGTACTTTGTTCATCCAGGAGTGGATAAGATGTACTATGATATTTTGAGATCAGAGGGATGGTTACTTTAGCGAACCCACTCACTATACAGAGGGTAGTGGTTTTGGAAAATCGCCTAATCAATGATGCGGTTAGATCTAGAGTGTTGAAAAAGGGAGGGAAGAGAACCAATCAAGGAACTTAGGTGGAGGTAACCCAAACAAAAGATAAAGGGTTGCAAGGAATTATAGGATGGCAGCCCAGGGACCAAATCAGTATGTTGGTCAGCACCTAAAATGTACCAAGTCCATTTCCATCACACGGGAAATTATACGGTGTGTAGAAAGTGTTAGCAAGTGGGCCACTTCACCAAGTGTTGTATGGGAAGGACTACTAATTATAGACCAAGACTGACTTGCTTTGAGTGTGGAAGCCGAAATCACCTTAGGAGAACCTGCCCAAGACTTAAAAGAACTCTAGACCAAGGAGGGAATCGCCCAAATCAAGCATTAGCTATTGAAGGAAACCTGGTCTGAAGAAATAATGTCAACCAAGCTCATGTAAGAGTTTTCCTCATGGGCGCTAATGAAACTCATCAGGATCCTAACATTATGATGGGTACCTTTTCTTTAAACAATCACTATGCTACCGTACTATTTGATTTTGGTGCCGATTTTAGTCTCATTTTTATAGAATTTATGCCCTTAATAGATGTGAAACCTAGTATTATGAACCCTAGTTATGAGATTGAAATAGCAAATGGTAAAAGAGTATAAACTAATAGATCGTTCGTGAGTGCCATTTAGTGTTAGAGGGTCATTCTTTTGCTATTGACGTAATACCTTTCGGTCATAAAAGTTTTGATGTGATTGTGAGGATGGACTGGTTATCAAAGTTTAAGGCCAAAATAGTTTGTCATGAGAAGATAATATGAATTCCCTTATCGAACATCGAAGTACTTAAGGTTCATAGAGAGTGACCCGAAGGAAAGTTGAAGCACACCTTACAAATATAAAAATAGGCGAGCGAAAACTCAAATACATCTCTATTGTATGAGATTTCCATGAAGTATTTTTTGAAGACCTATCAAGATTTCCCCCTATTTAAAATTTAATATTTTTCATAGACTTATTTCCTTGAGGGACACCGAGTGGGAAATCACCATACCGTTTGACACCTACTAAAATGAAAGAGTTGTCTAATCAACTCTAAGAGCTCTAATTTCATTCAGCCTGGCGGTTCACCATGGGAAGCACCCGTATTATTCATGAAGAAGCAAGATGATTCATTTTGGATGTGCATAGAATATCGCGAGTTGAACAAACTGACTGTTAAGAACCGCTATCATCTCTTAAGAATTGATGGCTTGTTTGATCAATTGCAAGATTCGCGTTACTTCTCCAAGATATATTTCCAGTTACCATCAGTTAAAAGTACACAAAGTTAACATCCTAGAGACCGCGTTTAGGACTCGATATAGGTATTTTGAGTTTACGGTTATGCCTTTCGGTTTACCCAATGCGCCTTTTATCTTTATGGATCTAATGACGCCCCGGATCCTTATTCCGCTGCGACCCATTTTGGGGGTGTTACAAATCAGATTGGACTATATATATATATAATTAAAAAAATTTGAAAATATATGCCTAATTTTCCCGATTTAGCCGATTAATCCCTAATATGGCCGATCTTCATCCGTAACCGAGTTGACCGATTTAGCCGATTAATGTCCGATTCGGCCGATTTATGCCCTATTTTTATCCGATTAATCGGTATGTTGACCTTTTTTGACCAAAACGATTAATAAGGCCGATTAGTGAAAATCAAGGCAGTTAATCCTCGTTTAGGCGATGATTAATCGACCGCCTAGGCCAATTTTTGAAACACTGAAGAAACGTAAATAAAAGATAAAAGATAGAACAATCAAACCACAACACTGAAAATTATAGTAGTTCGGCTACAAAGCTCTTCTTTGCCCTACTCCACTCCTTGGGTATCCAACTCGAGATTTCACTATGTCAACAAGCTCCCTTCAGGCAGAGAAAACCGTATACACGTCGCTTATATTGTTTTCCGACACTAAGCTAAATGTTGAGTCCTAATCTTAGCTAGAACCAATCTACCACTTCACTATTGTATTTTAAGGACTAAAATACTAAACGACACTCAATCAACACTTTCGGATTTATACACTATCTGGATTTACAAAATCACGCAAGATTAAGAAAATAGAGGTTTGGATCTAGAAGAAGATAGAAGAAGGTAACTAATCTATAACACTCTATTTCTTGGCGAATACGTGTGTTCTTCTCTTGCACTTGATAGAAGGAGGAAGAAGAAGAGATTGGATCAATTGAAACAATATTAAACTATGTTAGTGATCAAGAATTATAGAGAGAGAAAGAGGATTTTAGTGAGAGGAAGAGATTTGAAAATTTTGTGCAAAGAGGTCTGAAAAACTGCAAGGAATAGTGTATTATTTATAGCCAGGAAATGGTAACGTCTGTTGGCGGAGGTCTCGGCGGTCCCAGATATATCTGGAGGCCGTTCTGCCTATCAAGGGGCCGCCCCTAGGTAGGCGCTCCTATTTCTGTCCTGTAGCGGGGACGGTAAAATATGGTGCAGAAGGTTTCATTTTGGAGGGAAACCAGATTTGAATTTTTATGTTTAATTATAAAATTTCTTTAATAAATATATTTTGTATATTTTTGTTTTGTAAAAATGCTTTTGTAGAAATGTAAGGTTTACGAAAAAAAATATTTTCTTGATCACTAATCATGTTTAATGATTTATTTATACATACCTTACGTAATTAGCATCGAAATGGAAGTTTACAATTAATAACATGTAACCGTTTATTTTTATCGTAGACGTTTTTACATTTTTTTCATCTTCAAAACGTAGAGAAGTCAAAAAATATAAATAACATTTTAGCCATTATTTGTATTAACAATATCCCCCTTTTTTATGATGACAATATATAAACTCATTTTGTATAAAAATAAAATTTACAAGTTATTAATGAGTTTTAATCCATTTCTCCCCCTTTTTGTCAAATCCAAAAAGGTAGATCGTCGAGTTAAGAAGAGAAAGAAATTGATGATGTTAAAGCTCCCCCTTGATGTATACCCCCTCGTTTGGGGCACCAAGGGATCGAGCTATGATCAATTGTTACAAAACCGAGTTAGAATCACAAGTGCAAGATATATTTCTAAGTAGTAGCAATATTACGACAAATATAAAGATATGGCTAAATAGAGAAGTAGCCAACTAAAGATATGCATGCAAACAACCCATAATAATAGAAATACATTCATTTATAGTAATAATGAAAATTCATACTTGAAGAGTATGAATATTACAAGACTATAAATTAAACATAGAAGCATAATATAAAGAGACATCATAAACTAGAGCTAGACTAGTTGATTCTTGATGTCTATGAGATGCTTTAACCAAATGATGGGTGGTCATTAATGTTGAGGTGATAGAGGAGAGGTTGGTGAGGCATTGTTGGGTGGAGCATGAATTTGAGTTGGTGTACGAGTGAGGAGGGACACAAGTTGATGAATGTCATCTCTTAACTTATGAAAGAGAGTTTAGGTGTACATGCAACAATCATAAAAACCAGAATGAAATGTGACCTGGTCATTTATGGCGGGTGAATTATGGTTGCTGATGGTGAAAGGTGGCGACGGAGGAGTTTGTGTAGAAGTATTTGCTACACGTTGAAGATCGGTTTCAATGATGTTGAATAGGTGATTAAGTTAATTTAGTTCATTCACGATTTGCTCCCTGGTTTGATTTGGTGATTGAGAGGTTGGAGATGAAGGATTGGCAATATTTGGAGAATGTGGTGGTGAAATGTTTGGTGAAAGAGGAGGTAAAGGTGGTAGAAGAGTGTTGTGTCTCCAAGTGTCTATTATAGACATTCGGTGTCGTCTTGACTAGTCGAATGATGATTTTCGAGAGGAAGACATGATAGATGAAGAATAGTAGGAGAAGAAGTGATAAGATGATGTAGAGTGAAGAAGATTGAGGGTTTATATAATAATATTGGAGAAGAAGTTTAAGAAAAGCATGATGTTGGGTGATAGTGATTCCAAAAATTGCTTGGCTAAACAGAGAAAGATCAGCAATGTCTAGTGTAGGGATGGCCAAAGATACAGAAAAAGAGGGAATAGTAAAAAGTTCATGACCACTTGGGGCAGTCCCGTAAATTGGAAGGTGGTCCCAGTATTTAAGGGGGCCGCCAGTTATTTATAGGGGCCGTTTTCTGGGAGTTACAAATTTTTTCCGAATTCTCTGTTTTTTTTATTTTGTGCATAAAAGAAAAGGCTAGAGAGGGTTGTGTTTTAACAACTCTTATTTCCCAAGAATCAACTAATTTAATCAAGTACCAAATAAAATGGATAATCTAGCCTAATTCAATCACGCAATTAAGATAATACATATTTAGTAAGAAGAATCATAAGATATAGTTAAGAGTAGTTATACACGTACTAAGATATGTCATAATAATATATTGTTTAATTCAACAGACAAATTTGTCCTAACATGTAATCATGTTACATTGGGTTCTTGTACAACATCTAATTTAATTATGATGATTATGATGGGCGCACTGAACATCTTCTAGAATTTCCTCATTTGAGAGATTAGATAGAGGATTCATTTTTGTTGGGTGAGAGATGTATTTATGATCATTTGGGGAGTACCCGGTTAGTTTATTGAGAAATTTTGAGAGTAAAAGACCATATGGCAAGATGCCATTAGGGTGATGCTTGAAATCATTTATTCGATTTATAATAAAGTGAAAATATTAAAAGAGGTTGAAAGGGTTATGTAGTAGAGCATATAGGCTTCACAAGCCGACAAGTGATCTTTGTCAATATCAACGGTGCACATAATGTTCTCGTGAATAAGAATATGCATAGTTTTTAAAAAATGACAAATCACTTCAATGAAGAGATTACATAGATCATCAAATTCGAACTTGAAGTCGTTCAGACGCTTTTTGGTGACGTTGTAGATTATTGAGCTAGGATGAAAAAGTTTGGTTTAAAAAGGATCTTTGGTTGGAGAAGAGTTATGATGAAGGATAGACTTAAAAGACCATTCATTGTTATAAAAACAATGTCCTTCAAACAGAAGATTAAATAGTGTTCCAAAATCTCTAAAAGACGCAAATGTTCTTTTTCTATTTATTTCAAAGAAATGACCCAAAGATCATCAATTAAAATAAGTTCGAATGTTTGATAAAATTCAATTATGAATTTGGGTAAAAATTTCCACCTAAGTGGAGGAAGGAGTTAAATCCTACTTTGTGAAGAATCTCTTCCAAGTTGTCTTTAGAATTGAATGTTGTATCAACAATTCTACCTTCATGGATTGGTCGATTAGATATTTTTAGAAATGACATCTTTTAAAAGGATGGTGTGTATAGAGTTTTGTTGTAAAGATTTACTCATCATAATTATGCATTTTCTTCCTCTAAACAAAAAAAATCTTAACATATATATATTAAGGTTTTGAGTATTATAGTCTAGTGTGTGTATCTATGTGCAACAAATATGGAGTTGCGGCTAACTCGACTCTAAATCAAAACCTGATGTGTCGTTGTGTAGGTGTCATTTTATATATCAAGTTTTACTATTTATTTTATGCCGACTATACCTAAAAACAACAGTTTAACGGGCAGTGTACCCAGTCAATTGTAGTTTCATTGGTAAGTAGGGTGTCGATCACTGAGAGCGTTAATCCTAATTCTATCAGTATTTTAGTTATGTAAGTTAAACCTAAATTAATGCAAAAGGGGGGTTTCAGTCTGAGAGACTGACACGGTTTTGTGTATCTAACCTAAGGTTTTGATGACAAGTAAAGCAATAAACACACACAAGAAGACAAGAAAACGATAGAGAAGCAGTCGAGAACTAATGTAAGGAAAATGTATCAACCATGAATAATCCAATAAAATGCGGGTTTGTTTATTTAGTGCAATGATTGTCTTATCTCGAAGGGGCATATCATTCCTAGACTTAGGCGGGACTTCATCCTAAGACCTAGACACGCTAATCCTGTCATAATTAGACGCATCCGCATAAAGCAAGCATTTGTTGATTATAATCTATCTTAGGAGATTAATAATGGTGCTCTTACTAAACCCTAGCTCAATGAGACTTTACCTACTTACTGCTTAACGACTCCTTATATACTAGTAGTCCACTTTCCGAGTCCTTACCAATGGAATAAGAATGTACTCATTGATACCAAGGTCACCTTATGGCTTAACTAAGCTCACTAAACTAAAGGAAATGATAGGTTAATATTTGTGATCCTATGATTCTAGATATATAAATTGCAATATGGAGAGCTATCTCGGACTCTTAGACTACGCCCAAACAACACCAAAGTTGCAGCGCATTAAATATGTAGGACTAGACCCAGTTAAATGATAGGTCGCATACTTAAGCATGTAAACGAATATAAATTGATAAACATAAACAACAATCAACGATAAATTAAGCAATCAAGATAAACAAACCAAACATTAAATCTTCATAAACATGGCTTATACCTAAAGGTATAAGCCAATAGTCATTGTAAAAATACACACGGTTTGATATATGAACGATTAAAATAAAGAAACCTCAATCGAACGCGTATTTGGTTGTGCGAAGATTACAAGAGTTTTCCTATGATCTTGAGGCTCTTTTCTGACCTTTTATGCTCTTTTGATCGTCTCTCGGTCGACTTAGTGGTTTAGGGATTCACTTGCATGATTAAAATTGAGTTTAGGGTCGTCTGTATATATAGGGTCTGGTAGTCGGTTCGATACGGCGTATTGGGAAGCTCAATACGGCGTATTGGATGACTTGGCATGGGCTCCAAGAATAAAATATTCCAGAATTTTCTTGAGCTGATATAGATATGGCATATCGGACATCCTAGATACGGCGTATCGGACCTATTAGGTACGGCGTATCAGACTACTCCGATACGGTGTATTGGGGTCCTTGGGTACGGCGTATTGGCTCATTGGGTATGGCATATTAGGATTCTTGGGTACGACGTATCGAGCTTCTTGGGTACGGAGTATTGGCTGAAAGTGTGCTTTTCTTGATTTTTGACCAAAGTATAATATACGACATATATACTGATGTGGATACGGCATATTCTTCAAAGTCAGACAATGGTATTTTGATTCGTCAAAGTCTTGGATACGTCGTATAGGTCTAGAATAATACGGCGTATTTGCTGTCAGATTAGTAGACTTTCTCAAACTCTTGGTTTATGCTCCAAAATGCATGCCTTTTAGCATAACTTCACCAAGTACTCCATAATTACTGCAATACTCAAATACAAATGATTAAGTAATAATTATTTGTAATAATTATACAAAATAGGTAATATACATGGGATAAATGATGCTATAAAATAGACGTTATTTGTTGTCATCAAATATCCCCCCACTTGAATCCTACTTGTCCTTAAGTAGCCTTTAGAAGTTTATAAAAATGTATCCCTAAGGATATTTTCCGTTAAAGCATTTATTTGATCTATTACAAGTACACAACCAAACACCACACGAAGTAGGAAGATGAAAACACTCAAATCACTCAACTAATCTATGTGGTAACATGTAACTAATTCGCTCAATTGCTAGGTCGTGACGAGTCTTCTATCATAAGCTTGGCAAGGATACACATCTCCACCACTAAAGCCAAGGAGTAACAAGTCCATAAACTCCAAAAATACGTATATTAAGCTCGAAAAATAGCTATAAAGCTACGTATCGCATTTGGTTACTACCATAAGCCTCAAAATTAGTCCACAACATACGCCATAACACAAAAATAATCAAAAATCACTTCCCTAGTGTTAGGAATAAATCTTCACAAGACTTAATACTGCCGACAGTACTAATGGAGTTACTACTGCCAGTACAAACTTAGTACTGCCAGTGTTAGTTACTACTGCTAGACATAAGAGTTAATACTGCTGATAGTCAAAGCTGCTGAACTGAAGATAAGGATGCATGGAGATTATTTTGAGATGTTTAGTTTTGAATTGTAACTGATCCTAAAAGATAGGCAGATATCTTTGTAAATGACTCCTTGTGTTCTATAAAAGGAGATCCTAAGTTTAGTATAGATACATACTTTCAAGATACACTTTTAGATAGTTTTCATAGAAATTAGAGATCAATTTGTAATAGCTTCAAGGTTTGTAACCCCAGTACTTCAAGAGTACTCGTATTATCTTAATAATATTGAAGCAGTTTGTTTATTGTTCTTTGTTAGCTTGGTTATCACTGTTTTATTGATAAACACCTCTAGAGTATCAAAGTGTAGATTCCGCATACACTTTGGTATACATACAAAGTCTCAATCTTTGTTATTTTGGATTCTTCCAAGGTAACAAACTCTTTACTACGTAAAGAATCGATCAAGGCGTGGGATCAAACAATGGTAATCAGAGCGTGCTTTGGAAACCTTTAATCTAGAGTAATGGAGTTGGAATATTCTCAAACAATGCTGTAGGTCCCTAGATCATTCCATGATGAAATCACAAGAAGCAATGGCAATGAAAATAAACATAAAAAACTTTTGATGAAAGAAAAACAAATTGCTACAAACCTTAAGATGAAAAATAATAATGGAGTACTAACTATAATTGTTTGAGCTAAACTAGTATAGTTATACAACTAGGAATTTTGCCCTTTGAGGGCTTTCTTTTGGGCTGTTTACATCTTGCCCGTATACATAATAAACATAAATTAACATTGTCTTTCGAGCTTGACTTTTGTCTGTATCTTTCGAGGACCCGAAAGCTTCTTTGTTTCGGAGTACCATTTTATGGTGATTCCTAACAATCTCGTCCCCAGATAAGTCATGAGAAGTTAGCTCACTCGTCGTTGTCTCTTAAGCTCGTTGTTTGATAAAGTACTTCACTTGTTGTGCTTTTTGGAAATCCATCTAAATAGCCTTGATCATGATCTTCAGAACTGATTTGATGACTTGATCTTGATCTTTGACTTGTTTAAGCTTTACTTCTCTTAATTACTTTGTGATCTTCTTTACTTTGACTTTGCCATACGCTGATCTTTAGTCTCCCACATGCCATGATCTGTTGGAATCTTTGAAAGCTTTGATGAATTAATTCTTCTTCCAATTCATTTGAACTTTTCATTTGAAAGAAGACATGATTTTTCCAGAATTTACGGAAGCTTTGAATGTAAGCTTTCTTGATTACTTCAGATACTGTGGTATGGATATGAGCACATGTCTTGCATCGGAAACTTTGAGTCATCATTCGCCATGATATAACAATTTAGTCACCAACAAAAACATTTTGTTATGTAAAATCCACTTAATGTGTTCTAGAAAAACATTTTTATGAACACACAAAGATTATATTTTGAGGGACCGAGTATAGAATACCAATCTGGTCGGTACATAACCTCTGAATTTCTGAGGATCAATGATTACAGTATTAAATACTAGGCACCTGTGACAGAAATATTCATAAAAGAACCTCTATGACAGTTTTCCAGGCACGAGTCAACTAGGTCCTCTAATACTTAAGTATTCAAGATCCCTAATGTCGACGTTCTCTAGACACAATGACCGGAAGACTAAACATACTAATAGTATTTCTACTAATAGAATGGAAAGAGTGAGTCAGTACAGTACAATCATACTGACTATACCGTACAATTCCCGTTTTCAGCGTTTTACTTTTCTAATACAATTAGTACCGTAGAAGGCTGTGGCAAAAATGATTTGAAAAACCTTCGATGTGCTTATAAAATTGTTTGGGGCACATTGAAAGTTTAAATCAAATGCATCTTATGATGATTTGAAATATATCCCAAAATTATGAAGTCCTTGCAATCCAAACTTGTACATAGTACATTTATGAAATCCACTCACTAGTGCGGGACGCAGTCCGAAGACTAGTGCATGAGTATTCTACGAATACCCTGGTGGTACAAAACATCTCTTCCTCAGCATTCCCATAAGATCACTTGTCACGAACATGAACAAAAGAATTCTTTGTCATTTATCAAGAATACGTGTTTATAACACAACTTTTTGTACCTTGACATTTTTGATCATATTAACACTTATGCGCCCCCTAGCACACGTGCGACGATAATCGAAAGATTGTTAGCACATGCATGGAATAGGACTTAGCATTTTAGAATCAATCGAAACATTAATTTATCCTTACATGTTTAAGTCACATTTTCTCCCCCGAGCAAAGTATGAAAACTTGTGAATGGTTTTGATCTAGAATGGACTTAAAATGTACAATCTCCCCCTAAAGTATGAGGTGAGGTGAAATAGCACAAATATCAAGTGAGCAATTGATAACCAAGACCTTTAGAATACCTAGACAGAATGATACTGCAATCTGTCTTGAACTTGTAGGCGGTTGGTCGTGTCAATCTTTCAGTCAATAAATCACAACAGAACGCCTTTTGACCTGCTAACAACTGTTTAGTATACCTGATTCTCCCCTCAAACAATGACCCTGTCAATGTTTGATTTTGGTTAGACCCGAAAAAATGTATTGATAAAACACTTGTTTCAATGAGAAAAAATTGGTTCGGGCTTAAGACCCAAACTTCTTGGCTAAAAGAAATAATGCACTGAAACGTACACTAAATCTCTGGGTTAAGACCGGGTTACAGTCTGAAATAACTGCAAGCCATCTAGACTAAAAAATGTTAACATTTTTTTTTAATACAATATACAAGATACAATTGTGAAACACTTGGTTAATCAGAGACATACTCATCCTGTAGTCCCTTCAGATCTCTTGAACATTGGTTAAACTCCAAGCATGGGAGTAGTGTGGAAGCTCCTCTCGTAATCCTTCGTAAAAATGTCCAGCCATTTGATTTTGTTCTCCAACGAAATATAACTCAAACAACTTTTCCTTTCACCCGCTCTATGATGAAGTGTGACGGATTTCAAAGTGCATTGGAGCGCGAGTGTTGAAACACTATTACAGCATAGAGCAATAGCATTTTGATTGTCACAAATACTCGGAATTTTGTTGAACCAAATCCATAGTCCTCCGTAGTGAGATCGCATCAGAGATTTGAGCATCAGCATCCTGATAGGGCGATGTATTCTGCTCTAGTGGAGATAGCAGTAACTATTACTGCTTTTTGATGAACAGCTAACAAGCCGATGTCCAAGAAATTGAGCTGCAACCGGAAGTACTCTCCAGGTATCAGGACAATCCTGCATAGTCAGCATCTGCAAAAGCTTTTAGTTGAAAGCCGGAAGTCCTTCGGATATCCACAGAACCCAGTGTAAATGTTCCTTAAGTATCGAAAGAATCCGCTTTATAGCAGTAAGGTGCAATTCAGTAGGCTTTAGCCTGGTATCGTGCACACATACAAAACAACAAATACTATGTCTGGTCTAGATGCACTAAATACATATGGAGCCAACCCATTAACCACCGAAATCTTGTAGGAAATCAATTAGCTTTCCTCCCTTACTTCATCAGGTTAGGATACGGCTCCGCCATTGGAGTGATCAAGGGGTGCATGAGTCAAAACCTAAACTTTTTTCAGATTTTCTTGAGCATATTTTTATTGTTATAAAGATGCCTCTGGTATTTTGAGGAAACTTGCAATCCTAAAAAAGAAAGACATTAACCCATCATCGAATCTTGAAGTTGAGTTTCATTTCAAATGCAAATAATTTTGCCAGGCTTTAGGGTTGGTAGAGGCAAAGATAATATCATCTACATATATTTGTCCATAGGAAGATTTATTGCCTGTTTTTCTCGGGTTGAAAGTTGTAGGAATCGACCACGCCTTTTGTAAATCCTGACTTGATCAGAAACGCGATAGCTTGTCATATAATACCACCACGTGGAGCTTGTTTAAGCCCAAAGAGAGCTTTCTGAGGACGTACACATGGCGATGATGCTCTGATCAACACATCCTACAGTTGACTAACATAGACAACTTCATTCAGTTCGCCATTTGAGGAAGGCGTTTCACGTCCATCTGGAAGATGATCATTTCATTGAACTCGCATGCGTGAGACAATGAAGAATCTGAACGCTTCTTAATCTATCAACTAACTGAGCAAATGCATTCTTACAAAATCTTATACCAAGCTTCCTGACGATAAAACCGTCGCCACTAACCGAGAGCTTTGTTCTTACAAGACGATCTCCATATTCATCCATCTTAATTTTGAAAATCCAATTGGCGGGATGAGAAAATATATCTTGACAGGGTACAATATCCAAACATCAAACGTTCAAAACTCATGAATTTAATCCTGCAAGCCTCAATCCATTACAGTGCTCGAAAGGCTGCTTGTAACGTCCATAGGTTCAACATGATTAAGAATTCTTGAAAGAAACACCACATCGCGTCGTTTCATAGCTGTATGTCCTGTAGAGACAGGTCGAGTCTTTATCCCATAATGTTTTTCATCAATGCGGATGTGCTTGGACCACCTTTTGCACGTGAGGTAAATGGTTGTTGGGGAGTAACATCGATATTCAGAGTTGGAAGAAGATGCTTTCTGAATTGTTTCAGAGCATTATAGGTGTCAAACACATTACTGTCAACAATTGAGTCGAAATACAGTGTTTCAACATCAGATATCACTATGTCTGTAGAAGGTACTTTGATTAGGTAAGAGCTTTCAGTAACTGCAGGAGCGCCTATCAGAGATAGACATTTGTGGAAGGTGAACCATTGGCATTCGCAGGGTGCTGGGCAGCAGGAACAATTAACCGATTTATCGGAACAAACGAGGTATCGGAACCAATAAATACAACCTCATCATCATCAAAACCATTGAAACAAATTCGACTATCTTATTTTGTAGGAGGGACACTAGTGGTTCTGGGTCTTTTTACTAGTGCAGAACTGCTTCGTCCTAAAAAGGTAGTTACCAAAAGAACTAATATGAAAAGATGTATAAAAAGGACAAAAAATAAGAACAGAAAAAAAAAAAAAAAGAAAAAAAAATAAACAAAGACAATAAAGAAGATTTTCAAAAAACCAATAACACGGACGACCGATAATAAAGTACACCACAAACTTGCACGCCAGAGCCCCATAAAACCCCCCCTCTCCCTTCCCTCCCAATGATCCGCCCCTACCACCACCCACCCCCACCCTCCCGCCCCCTATAGTCTACGGCAGACACCACCCCCTTCCACCCCCTCCACCCCCCACACTCCACCCCCCACCCGCCACCCACCCCCCGCGACCTCCCCTGCACCCCCAAACACCCATCTCCCCACACAACCCCATACGTCAGACCCTCCATTCCGATCGCGTTCTGACCATTAATGCCCATGCAGACCTTAGAAACAGAGCGATTCCATACCTCCACACCCCACCATGGAAGTAATAGGAGGGTGTATAACTAGACATAAGGTGACGTTATCCCCTAACCAACAACCTGTTAGACAACTTCACACATATAATTTTATTGCCTAGTCAACACATTATTGTCCTTGAGTGGTTTCCTAACAATCATAATGTTGACTAGTCACACAATGTATAGTCTAGTCCACCATATATTGTCTAGTCACACACATTTATTGTCCTCGTATCATAACTAACACGACTTAATGTAATTCCGTTTAGTCACCATATATAATGCAAACAACTCGCCCCCAAAATTGGACGACAAACAACAGCAGCCAATAAACACGTAACTACGAAACGAATTACTTACAACGTTACTAACAAGTACAAATACAATTAAATAAAGTCTTCCAAAGCACTTCCAAAGCTGAAGTTGTCTTCTGAGTTCTCCTTGTCTTGAAACTTGTATTCCAGCTTGGATCTTCATTGTCGTTACTTGGTTCCTGACATTGAATTATGCATGAACTGGATTAGACTTCCCGCCATAACCAAATCATTGCAGCATGTATCTCAAAAAAGCTTTCTTCATACTCCTTTTTTGGCAAAGTTCTGAATAAGCTTCCGCCCCAAACCAACATCCCTATCTTAAGCCAATTCTAAAACTTTGAATACTTGAACAATCTCAACTTTGTCATTTACGTGCACTCGGAATTTGTGAAGACAAATCAAACCACACCAACGACCAATGCTTCTTGCCATTAGGGCTTTAGTGAAAATTGTTCGGGTACATGAAAGATAATCACAACAATTCTTCTCAACTATGCAAATACTTGACTTTATAAAACCTAAGCTAATGTAAAGTATAACACTACTTCCCCCATGAAGTTGTCATAGAATAACAACAAGTCAACTAAGTCCCGGATTTACAAACATTATCCCCCATGATTGTTGCGAACTCTCGAGCATCCTTGTCGATACGCGGCATATACACCGAGAAGTTCTTAGTTCTTAAGCACAAATCTTGAAATCCAAACAAAGCACTACCCTCTTGTCTTCAGAAATCGTAGAGGAAATGAAGCAAGAATCAAGAAAACTTGGTATAATCAAGGTCTTGTATATGAATGTCATTGAAGAACTTTGAAAATTGTACTTAGACTGTGAAGTATCATTGTCTTGGAATCCCGTGAAATTGCATGCTTACATCTCAACCTTTAAATTCTCTGGCTAACTTTACCAACTCGAATTTCTGTCGGCTATTGTTGTGATCACTTGGTGAAGTAAATACCAGAATAATAACCAACTTGAAAATGAAGTAAAATCCTCCAAATTTTGTTACTTAAGCCTTGCACTTGTTGATGAAGAACGGTGCAGATTAAATCTATAAGTACTCTAATACCCCAACCTAGAAAATATAAGAAGTAACAAACACCTCTTGAAATTAGTCCACATACGTCTTTTGCGTGTGACTCTAAGTTCAACAACGTAACTCCTTTAAGTGATGAGTTATCCAGGTCTTCATCCCCAACCTACACGCTTGACTTCTGCGGAAACTAGAAATCCCACTCTTAATCATCTGTATACGTTCAAGCAAGTCATCATCGATAGAAAATAGAAGAAATTCACGATGATAGAAATAAGTAGAGACCTCCCTTCGTGAAACCCACTTCAATGTCAAATAAGGGATACCAAATCAACTTCGTGATCACTTGTCATCGTAGTCCGAATCCTTAACTATTTGTTGTTTTAGTGAATCATATAAGGATCGTTTTAGCTAAAGAATCGATCAAGGCGTGGGATCAACAAGTGGTATCAGAGCCTGTGCTTTGAGAAACTTTAATCTAGAGGTAATGGAGTTGGAAAATTCTCAGAACAATGCTGTAGGATCCCTAGATCATTCCATGGATGAAATCACAAGATCAATGGCAATAAAAGATTAAACATTAAAGAACTTTTGATTGAAAGAAAACAAGAGTTGCTACAAACCCCTAAACAATGAAAAATAATAATGGAGTAGCTAACCTAATTTTGACTAAACTAGGTGTATTTATACTAACTAGGATTTGCCTTTGAGGGCTTTCTTTTGGGCTTTTTACATCTTGGCCCGTATACATAATAAACATTAATTAACATTGTCTTTCGAGCTACACTTTTGTCTTGTATCTTTGAGTGACCGAAGCTTCTTTGTTCGGGTCCATTTATGTGATCCTAACAATCTCCCCCTAGATGAGGTCATGAGAAGTTAGCTCACTCGTGCTTGTCTCTTTAGCTCGTTGTAGATAGGGTACTTCACTTGTTGTGCTTTGGTAATTCAAACTTTAATACCTTGATCATGATCTTCAGAACTTGATGTGATGACTTGATCTTGATCTTTGACTTGTTTAAGCTTTACTTCTCTGAATTACTTTGTGATCTTCTTTCACTTTGACTTTGCCATACGCTGATCTTTAGTCTCACATGCTCATATCTGTTGGAATCTTTGAAAGCTTTGATGATTTATCTTCTTCCAGTCATTTGAACTTTTGCATTTGAAGAAGACATTGATTTTCAGAGATTATGCGGAAGCTTTTGAATGTAAGCTTTCTTGATTACTTCAGATACTGTGGTATGGATATGAGCACATGTCTTGCATCGGTTACTTTGAGTCGTCATTCGCCATGATAGAACAATTTAGTCACCAACAAAAACATTTTGTTATGTCAAATCCACTTAATGTGTTCTAGAAAAAACATTTTGTGAACACACAAAGGTTTTATATTTTGAAGGGACCGAGTATAGACGATACTCAATCTGGTCGGTTACATTAACCTCTGATTCCGTGAGGATCAATGATTACAGTATATAAGCTGATTAAAACAGTAAATAAGCTAAAGCTAAAATTACACTACTCCTAGATATATTTCTTATGAGTGAAGAGCCCCTATTTATAGGCAAATGAAGAAGGTTCTGGGTCTTCATTGTGTGTTTCTTTTGTGAGATGAGTGGAGAATGATTCCTTGATCTACAATCTTGGCCGTGTGATCATTCTTGCTCAACACTTCTTCAACTCTTGTCCCTTGGATTGAATGTGTGTGCTCTTAGATTGCCACGCTGGCACGATGATGTTGATAGGAGTGGGAGTGATAGTGATTGTGTATGGAGTAGGTGCAGGGGAAGTGAGGTGGGGGATGAATGAACAGTAAAAGGGATTGGGCGGTAAAATTTGTTATCACTTTGACTTTTGACCGGTTAATTGGGAGGTTGACTGGGCCAGGTTAATAACAAAAGGGTTTGGGCCGGGTATTCGGGATTGGGCCTGGCTTGGTTTAGTTAAAAGAAGGTTAAAACGTGTGTTTAACACTTATAATAAGAGTTAACACCGTTAGGGTTTAGGGATTATTTTTTGTAACTTTGTTTGACTTGAAGGGTTATTTTGGGAATTTTTGATTTTGTCTTTTTGTGTTGACCATGTTTGACTGAAGGTTGACTTGAGTTGACCACTGTTGACTTTTGATAACATTCTCCCGGCTCTTTATGTGCTCTTCCGTTCTCGTTTTCGTGTTTGTTCGGTTTTAACCGTTTTCTTGAGATTTTTGCAATAATCCTACCTACAACAATCACAAAGACAAAACAAGCAAAGACAAAACAAGCAATATTCAAGCATTTAAAGCACAATTTTGTCTTTTAGGGCCATTTTTGATATAAAACGGATATGTGTTTTCACACATATCAAAATTCCCCAAACTAAGCGATTGCGTGTCCTCACGCAATGTTATATGCCTTATAACCAAATACCTCAAAACTTTCCCAACTAAGCCTTTGAAAAGTAGCAAAGACTTTTGTGGGAAAAATTAAGAAATCACAAGTTATAAAACACCCCTTTTTCCTATTTTTCTAATTTTTTTAATAATATAACTGAGATTATTTCGACTTTCGTTATTTCCATAACTGTTAGGGATCATAGAACAAGATGCATTTCGATCCGAGAATGCCCCAAAAAGGATAAATTCATCGTCCCCGATTTTTCACTTATCCAAACCAAGCTTAAAACAAAATCACAGCTAAATATTAGTAAGGATGCTAACACTACTCATATTTGCAACTTGTGAACTTTTCACTCCCGACATTTATTATATTTTAAGTGAATGTGCTATTATGAATTTCAACCATGGATCAACTTTTTGCAACATACTATGCTTTATGTTCCACCTGAGAATAATGAATTTGAAGGCGAGATCATCCCATGTAGCGACTTTCGTCTCGGCACATCCCAACCTTGCGGCTAAGTGACCAGGCTTTTGACACCCCACAGAGACTAGTATCGGGACTCACGGACCTTAGGTTTCAAAAACTCTCAGGTTTCCCGGATATTCATAGCTTATAAAATAGAATAGTCAAAGTGCAAAAGCATATTTGAATTTAACAAAAAGAAAAATCATGTGATGGTGTGTTGAAATTACTTTGAGGCTGTTTTTGCATATTTAAATTGTTTGGTCGTCGTGAGTGAGCTGAAGCTATCGGGATGTGTGTTGGTCTGTCAACATTGGGTGTGGCTGGAGGGTGTGGTGCATGCATCCGACAGGGTGGTTATTTGGTCTGGTTGGTGGTTGGGTCTGGTTTATTTGTAATAGGAGTGTGTTGTATATTATCAATGACTGGTTATTGTAGGTTAGGTTAAGGCTTTCTGGCTTGTTATGGGTGTTGATGGGGGTGGGGAGGAGTGAGGGGGAGACTTGGCTGTTGTATGAGATATGTTTTTTATGCACGGCGTTGGGATGGCTAATTCTTGACCTGACATAACCACCACGAATTGGATTTTAGTTGAGTGGTTGAGGTGTGGTGGGTGCTGGATGTTGGTAGGTGGGAGCAACAAAGCTTTAGATGGGTAAGTGGGAGTATGCCGGGGGTTTTGATTTTAATTATGTGAGTGTAAGTAACAGTATGCATCTGGATTTTGTTCCCCATTCCCGGAAACATCTGGTTTGTTTGATTTTAATTTCAAATGTGTTTATTTGAGGAAAAGAAATGAAAAAATGGTTTTTCGCGGGGGGCGGCTTTTCCTCTCTTAAGACACGCTTCATCTTGTCTTTGTAGAAGAAATAGTAGTTCGTAAAGTAGAAGAAGAAGATAAGAAATAATAATGCACTTGAAAGTGTAAAAGTTCATTAAAATATCTGGGTTTTTAAGTACGGGCGGGGGGGGTTTTCGCGTTCTGCGCGGGGTTTTGTACAGTTCCTGGGAAATATATGCAAAGGCCTATAACAATTATAATCTATATATATATTATATATATTATTATATATATATATATATATATATATATTTTATATATATATATATTTATTTTTTTATAATTTTTCTTTTTTTACCTATATACAGGATTTACAGTTGGTTGAAAAACATTGGTTACTCGGGGAGACGACTTCATCCGGAGTTCCTTCAGAAAGTAGTCTCTGGTGAAAAATCATTTGTTTTTAACTCCAAAGCATAGTGGGTTGTTTATGTTAGAAAGTTAGTAGTGTGCTCTGTTTTTTCGGGGCGAGATGCGCCTTTGCATCTACTACTCGGTTAATGCCTTCGTATAAAAAAATTTAAGATTTCTAAAAATATATGATAAAATGTCAGACAGTTGGTTTTTGTCCTCTACGAATTATATCCTCAACAACTTTCCTTTTCAACCTTGATCTTTGATGAAGTCCGGATTGCGGTTTTCAATATGTGCTTGGGAGCTTGCGTTTCGCTTATATAGGGTTTTGAACACGATTACAAGCATAGAAGCAAGAGCACTTTGATTGTCACAATACTTCAGAATTTTGTTTGTTTGTGTTTGACGCAAAATCCATAGTAGCGGAGTTGAGAGCGCATCCTAGAGGATTTTTTTTTTTTTTTTTTTTCGTTTTTGTTTTTTTTTCATTTTTTTGTTTTTTTTGTTTTTTTTTTTTTTTTTGTTTCTTTTGCTTTTTATTTGATTTTATTTTTGTTTTTTTCTTTTTTTTTTTTTTTTCCTTTTTTTTTTTTTTTTTTTTTTTTTTTTTTTTCTGTTATTTTTTTTTTCTTCTTTTTTTTTGTTTGAGCACCAGGCATCCTGATTATACCTGGACGACTAGGTTATTGCGGCGATTGTATTCAGCTTTTCCGTTCCGTTAGTAAGATGGATGGCAGAAATAGTAAGGGAGATGACAGAGTCAGTAAAGTACAGTTTCTGTGCTTTTTGGATCAGATGATATGACCAGCTCTAACAGCCTGAATGAAGGGTGAATGTCACAAGAAAAGAAAGAATAGAAATTGTAGCTTCTTGAAAAATAGTTGTGAACCAGTAGATTAGTAGAAAGCCTTAGTAGTTATGTTTGTGAGGTCTTCTCCGTGTATGTTTTGTCATAATGTTAGCTGTATGTTGTTTTTACTGTTGTTGTGTTTTTGTCGTTTTTTGTGTTGTTGTTTTGTTGTCATGACAATCCTGCATAGTCAGCATATGCCAAAAAGCTTATGAGTTCAAAGTCGGATTCCTCATACGGGGATACCACTGAGACCCATGTTTTAATGGTTTTCCTTTTGGTTATACGCGGAAAGATTCCGTACGCTTTTTTTAGCAAGTAAAGTAAGCAGTTAAGGTTAAGGGTTGGCATCTTTCTCTCTTTCTAGTTAGGGTTTGTTTTTGAATGCGGGTGGGTATCGTGCTCAACTACTTCTACTCTGTCTGAAAACATATAAACAACAAATACTATGTCAGGGTCTAGATGCATTGCTCTATGATACATAAGGGACCATCCATACACCGAAATCGTTTTTTTGTAGTGTGTTAGGATCTATGTTTGCCTTTCATCCACTTTATCTTCTTCAAGGTTGGGTCGCTCCGCATTTGGTGTTTGTCAAGGGCTCGTGCGAAGTGTGGGCAGTGGGCATTTAAATAAGTTGTAAAGTTGTGCAATGGCTGTAGTTTGATGGATGTTGGTTTTGGGGCTAAGTGTGACTTTGGTGTGGTGTGGGGCTCGGTTGGGGGACTGTGCGATGTGTAGGAAGTTGTGTGCGGGTACGGCCTTTCTGTCCGCCAAGGGCGACTTGTATATCTTGTGTCAGGGGTGGTAGCGATAGCATAGATATTGTGCGAAGTAGAAACGACCAGACCACCGTCTAGAGCCTTCTCCCTATGATTTTAAGACTTTTCGTTAAGTTGGGTGCTTTGTGGCTGCCAACTACAATTTAAGTTTTAAAGCGTCACCGGAGTGGGCGAATGGTGCATACCACCTATATCTATATACAATGCCCCGGAGGGCTTGGATTCCGCCTAACACCAATGGTCACCTGTAAAAAGTTTGGGGGCACGACCTACATATTATACGGACACTCATCCTCACACTGCGAAACGAACAGATCCCTAAACAGCCCCATATCAATGTCAAGAAATACACTCAAAAGCACATTTTTGTTGTTGTACGCAACATCTCACAAACAGCATCCCATCAATGTCTAGTGTTCGATTTCCCGAACGCCCAGCCGGGACGAACGCATTAAACGCAAAGACCATATACGCAATTAGTAAACGAATATTGTCTAAGGGGTGGGGGCACTCAGCGAAGTGGGGGTGAGGAAAAAGGAAAAGGAAGTGAAAGTTTGATACGGGTGCGTTATGGAATATTGGTCGGGGGCATAGTCAGTAGAAGATAGTAAACTGTACTGAACTCACTTCTAATTTAACTCATTCTATTATAATTAGCTAGATTAAGAACATTTAGAGAAATAGAAATACAACCTTATTATAGATGAGCATTAAAGAACTTTTAAAACATCCTAACACTCCAGGTAGTTCTTAACAACGGTCTTACAGAGACACCTAGTTACAGCTGATCTTAACATCCAACCAAGCGCGGAAAACTTTTAGGCCGAATACTATTGAATACTTAGGTAATTAGTAGGACAACTATAGCTTCTGTCGTGGAACCGGGAAAAGGGGATAAGATATAAAAAACAAATAAAAAATTATAATATACAAATAATCTAAAAACAAAAAACTAACTGATATCCCTCACAAAAGAGCCACAACAAAACAATAAATTACTCAAAAAAAATCTAAAAAATTCCTCAAAAAATGCTGTGAAACCTGAGCTTGAGGTTTTGTGACTTTTCATGGTATATGGGCGTACGAAAATTAATGAGATGACTGAAAATGGCCGAATAACATGTTGTGGTAATATAGAATAAATTAAGGATGTGATGTATAATTGTGGGAGTAAGTTGAGAAATGTTAAGGATTAAATAATCAAAACCTTTTAACAACGACAAAAATAAAAAAAATAGAATATAACTCAAACTTACAAATACAACTAAAATAAAATATCATAAAAACACTACAACAAATAATACTATCTCATCATAAACTAATCACAATTCTAATTTAAATCGATGTCAAAGACAGGTTGCCTATTCTGATTGAATGAAATCTTCTCTATGATCACTGGATCTTTTCTTTTTAATTGCATTAATGACAGTTCCATAGTAAAAAGTAAGCTACTTTCTCTATACTGTATTCATTGATCCTCACGGTGACAAATCTAATACATAAAAATCATCTCCTCAATGAGGTTAATGTATAAACACACTACAAAAAACAACGACAACAGATGAAGTAAATGTCACTATACTCGTCCCCCATCAAACCTAAACCCCCTATTATTATGTACACCACCCACCATATCCAGATATAATATAATACATTTCTGAAATTATTTGGTTTTGGTAATATTTATATTTGGATTGGTTTGTTGGATAAAGTTGACCTCTGGGTATTTTTGAGAACTTGTGAAACTTGGTATTCCTAAAAAGCCCCTACACGCCCACTCAACTATAATTATTATGACATTTTGTCCCATACTCGACATCTTGAATGACAAGTTGCTAGTTCATTCTTATAATGCAAATAATGTACTAGGCTTTGGGGGGTGGAGGTAGAGTTAGAGGCAAAAAGTTTAATATCATATACCATTTATTTGTACCTAAGTAGAAGATGTTTGCCTGTTTTTCTCGCTGAAGAGTATCCAACCCCCTTCCAGTCTCCCTCCTTAGGTAGCGCCTCGTTTGTCATACAAGGTGTGGGTAACATAGTCGTTCATAACGACCCCCTACCATAAAATCAAAAAATCCCTCCAAACCTTATTTAGTCACAAGTCCACACCTCTCCCATAAAAATTAAGTTATACACACATTAAACACACAATTCTCACGCAATTCCTTACCTAGGCCTATCAACCATCCTTCAAAGTGTCAAAGGCTCCCATTACATCCCCTACTCTAACCCTTTATCCACCCCCCTAGGATGAGTCACCAGTTCAGGCACTTTGATCCATGTAAACAATCTCTCCCATCCAATCGTTCGACCCACAGGAGCTCTCACAGGACTCCCCCACATCCACCTCCCCGTCTCCCCCACCAATAGGTATTTCCCCAACATCCCCCCCGTCCCCCTCTCTACCCCATCCCCCCCCCCCCTCTCCCCCCATCCCCACCCTCATCCACAGGATCCAGACCACCACACACCCTTCCATACGGAGGATCCATTGGCCCAGAAAGGCCACACATATCTACCCCTAGGCATCCCCCCCCATCCCCCCCCCCCATGCAGGCACAATCCCCCCCCCTACCCCCCTAACAGCCTACCTCAAACTTCTCCATTGCTCTTGCCCACCCACATCCCCCCCTAAGTAGTGCAGGTCAACCCTGCACTCTCGCTAACCATCCCCTTTTTTCACACTAATACCTCATCCTCGGACATCCACGCCTTTTTTTTCTTGTTTAAATCCTTGACCCTTGAGTCTTAGAAACCGCTGGTGCTGATAGCTTACGTTACACCCTTCCACCATCTACCCATGAAGTTGGGCATTAATCGCTCTAATCCGTTTGAGCGTCATCCATAGAGCAGAGCTTTCTCTTGAGTCTCTCCAATCTCAAGCGGTACCTACTACCATACACAACACGTAACGTAGCCGTATGCGACCAATGAAGCTCATAACTTGATCCGGGTCTTCAGGTACGCCGGATATACAAATCCTTCTGGGTTGAAACATAGACAACTTCATTCGTTACGCCGTATGAGGAAGGCGGTTTTTTTTTTTTTTTTTTTTTTCACGTCCATCTGGAAGTCTGGATGATACCATGTTTCATAATCTGCTGCTTTAAAGCGTGAGCCAAATGTAGAGTCTGATCGCTTCTAATCTAGCAACTGGAGCAATATGATTCTTCAAAGTCCAATACCAGCTTCCTGATGGACCGAATACCCTTTCGCCTACTCTAAACTGAGCTTTGTTCTTCAGAAGTCTCCATATTCATCCTACTTAATTTTGAAAATCCTATTTGGCGGGATGATAAGAATATTATTCTGGACACTGTACAAGTATCCATACAATTCTAGGACATTCAAACTCATGAATTTATTCTTGCATAGCCTCAATCCAGCATGAGTGATTAAGGTTGCTTGTTAAGTCTTTGGTTCAACATGAGTTAAGAATTCATTGAAAAGAAACACACATCGCGCGCCTTAGGCTCCCTACTCCTAACTACCTCCTTCACCCACCCCCCCCCACACCTCAACCCACCACCTCCACCCCAAACCCCCCTCTTCTCAACAACCAACCCCCCCCCCCTCTTGTCCCTTCCACCCCCTCCCACTCGCGGATTTATTCTCTACCCTGCCTAAGAGAGCCCCTCGGAATCATAGTTCTTTGCCGGCTAAGAAAGCGAATGCGAGGAGAGTAGAAGCACACCATAGGATTTTGAATAAAAAGAATCGTGTTGATTCTAATTTGCTTGTTAAACATTCTGTTTCTATTTCAAAGATGAACAATGTTTGTGGTGCATGTAACAAATCTTTGGTTTTTGCTAATCATACTGATTGTTTGGTTATGTGTGATGGTTCTGTGAATGTTAAACCCCACCAGACTAAGCGTTTTAAACGCCAACCCAAGAAAGAATGGAAACCCATTAAGAGAGTCTGGCAACCCATTAGCAAACCTGTTGCTAATAGCAAGCCTCAGTGGAAGCCCACTGGAAGGCATTTCTCATTATTTGAGAAGCATCCTTTAACAAGGATCATGGAATCTACTGATCAGCCAATAGAACTACCCCCGAGTGCTAGTTCTAGCCCCAAAATAACTATGGTCTCTAGGTTTACTGATCATAAACTTAGTAATCGACAGGCAGGTTCCAAAGGGATCTCTGGTATTTTTGATTGTTAACTAACCGGAACCCTTCAGGGCATCCTATCACCGTAAATGTTTGTGTTATCGCAGGTAGTACAAATTGTTCTATGGTATCTGGATTCTGGATGCTCAAGACATATGACCGGTGATCGTGCGCGTCTTATCAACTTTGTAGACAAGTTCATTGGTACAGTGAGATTTGGAAATGATGAATATGCAGCAATCGTTGGCTATGGTGATTATAAACTGGGTGACACTATCATCTCTCGAGTCTATTATGTTGAAGGACTCAAGCACAACCTATTCTCAGTAGGACAGTTTTGTGATGGAGGTTTAGAAGTTGCATTCCGACAGCATTCATGTCACATCCGCAACTACGATATGGTGGATCTACTCAAAGGTTCACGGACAACCAACCTGTACTCCATCTCACTGAATGATATGATGTCAGCTTCACCAGTTTGCTTGCTTACAAAAGCCTCTTCCACGAAGTCATGGCTATGGCATCGTCGGTTGAATCATCTGAATTTCGGGACGTTGAACGAATTGGCTCGAAATGATCTTGTAAGAGGTTTACCCATGCTGAAATATGACAAAGACCATTTGTGTCCATCTTGTCAGCTAGGTAAAAGTAAGAAAGCATCACATCCACTAAAAACGGAAAACACCAATACTGAAGTACCTCCATACAAACCCTACATAGGACCTCTGTGGACCAATGAGAACGGCAAGTATCAACGGAAAGAAGTATGTTTTGGTGATGAGGTGGCTGATACACCAGATTTGGATGGGTAAGATTTTATTTTTTTTCTGTTGGGGTAAGATTGTCTTTCTTCGATTCAAAAGAATGAAACTCCACAAGTGATTTAGAAAGTTATTTAAAGAACTCAACGAGCCCGTCAATGCCTACTGTTCGCTTCGTCAGAACAGATAAGGGAACGAGTTTTGGTAAATAAGACACACTCGACGGATGGTTTTAGAGTGTTGTATTTACTCATAAACGAGCTTACCTCGGTCTCCACAAACAGAAACGTGCGTTGTCGAAAGACGGAAACCGAACTCTTATGAGGAAGGCATGCCTCGTACAACAAGCTCATCTTGTGGGCGAAAGCTCCACTGTTCCTATGGCTGAGCTGTAGCCACTAGCGTGTTAAACTCTTAAGCGACTCTTGTACACAACCACGCTTCATGGAAAAACCTATTATGAACTACTGAAGGGAAAGAAACCTATCTCCAGAGTACTTCCAGTGGTGAATGTAGTCTCTATGCTATCCTACCAATAGTGTGACAGACGATGTATGGTTTGTAAAGCTCAAGTGGCGAAAGCAGATATAAGGGTATCTTTTGTTAGGTCTATGCACCCGACCAAGTGAGAGGCGTTGCCCTGCCGGCATCTACACGACGGAAGGGACGAACGTGCGGCAAATTCGGGGCGGGGAAAGCCGTAGGGGGGGGGTGCATGTTAGGTCGCGATGATCGATGTGAACTTACTGAAGGTTTGACGGGTGAGCTGAGTGAGCGCAGGACGTGGGTTGATCTGCCAGTATCATGCTCGCTCCACAACAAAAGACTTCTGTGTTCAAAACATATACAGAACTCAGACTACTTACTGGCTTTACAGTCGATGGGACGCAGGCCGTTCTGCACTTGTAAAAGACCCAGAACCACCTAGTGTCCTTCCTACAAAGAAACAGGTAGAACGATATTGTTTCAATGGTTCTTGGGCTAGTTCTCTAGTGTCGAGTTTATACAGGGGGAGTGGAATTCTGGCCTGCATGCCATGGTCGTAGGGGTTGATGGATCGCTATTTCTCTAGAGTTATATACTTCGAGGTATAACTCGCACATGTGAGGATATAACGAGTATGGTTACATCTTAATGATTACTGAAATATTTTGGTAATTTATTGAATTGAATGGACGCTAGTTACATATATTGGTGATTAAAACCAAGGAGAATGTATCCAGCAAGAGAAAGGCCGACCTTCACGCCGAGAATGCCAATGGCGAGAGCATACAAAACCTTCCACAACAGTTATCTTAACTCAGAAGGCATCCTGCAGTTACTGAAAGCCTTTTACCCTCATCAAAATACACATATCCCCCTCACTCAACAACAAATCAACTGGAGGAAGGAGGGAACAACAGCGCGACAGATCGATAATTTACTGATGAGTAAACACACACACACACAGTAAACTGCAGTATAGTCTCTATCCTTCTGAGATAACTGTTGTGAGAAAGGATTGAACCATTGGCATTCTCGGTGTGTCGGGGCAGCAAGGAACAATTACCCAGTTATACGAAACAAACCGAGGTATCGGAACAACCTCATCATCATCAAACATTGAAACCAAATCGTCTACCTGTTTCTTTGTAGGGAGGATCACTAGGTGGTTCTGGGTCTTTACAATGTCAAACGGCTGCGTCCTTGACTGTAAAGCAGTAAGTATCGTAGTTCTGTACTGCTTTTATGCACTCAGAATCTTTATTGTTGGGAGAGCGAGCCTAAACTGTGTTTTGAACATACGTTCAAACCTTCATAAGTTCATCAAGTCTAACATGTAACGTTTCCTAAACCTTCGGTAAGTTCATCGAAGGCAACATGAACGGTTTCCTGAATCTTGCGCGTTCTTTTGTTGTAGATTCGGTACGCCTTCTTGGTGGGTGCATAGCCAACAAATATACCTATATCTGCTTTCGCCTTGAGTTTACCAACGTCATCGTAGTCATTGGTAGGATAGCACAGGGATCCAAATACTCGGAAGTACTGTAGATTAGGTTTCTTTCCCTTCAGCAGTTCATAATAGGTCTTTCCATGAAGCGTGTGTACAAGAGATCGATTAAGAGTATAACACGCAGTGGCTACAGCTTCAGCCCATAGGAACAGTGGAGCTTTCGCAAAGATGAGCATAGTACGAGCAGCTTCCATAAGAGTTCGGTTCCGTCTTTCGACAACGCCGTTCTGTTGTGGAGACCGAGGTACGCTCGTTTCATGAGAAATACCAACACTCTCAAACCATCCGTCGAGTGTCTTATTCACAAACTCCGTTCCATTATCTGTTCTGACGAAGCGAACAGTTGCATTAAGGGCTCGTTGAGTCTTCACAATAAACTTCTCAATCACTTGAGGAGTTTCATCCTTTGTTCGAAGAAATCTTACCCATCCAAATCTGGTGTAATCATCCACTATCACCAAAACATACTTCTTTCCGTTGATACTTTCTGTTCTCATTGGTCCGCAGAGGTCCATATGTAGAGTATTGAGAACTTCAGTATTGGTGTTTTCCGTCTTTAGTGGATGTGATGCTTTCTTGCTTTTACCTAGCTGACAAGATGGACACAAATGGTCTTTGTCATATTTCAGCATGGGTAATCCTCTGACTAGATTTTTCCGAGCCAATTCGTTCAATGTCCCGAAATTCAGATGATTCAACCGACGATGCCATAACCATGACTTCGTTGAAGAGGCTTTTGTAAGCAAGCAAACTGGTGAAGCTGACATCATATCATTCAGTGAGATGGAGTACAGGTTGGTTGTCCGTGAACCTTTGAGTAGATCCACCATATCGTAGTTGCGGATGTGACATGAATGCTGTCGGAATGCAACTTCTAAACCTCCATCACAAAACTGTCCTACTGAGAATAGGTTGTGCTTGAGTCCTTCAACATAATAGACTCGAGAGATGATAGTGTCACCCAGTTTATAATCACCATAGCCAATGATAGCTGCATATTCATCGTTGCCAAATCTCACTGTACCAATGAACTTTTCTACAAAGTTGATAAGACGTGCACGATCACCGGTCATATGTCTTGAGCATCCAGAATCCAGATACCATAGAACAATCTGTACTACCTGCGGTAACACAAACATTTACGGTGATAGGATGCCCTGAAGGGTTCCGGTTAGTTAACAATCAAAAATACCAGAGATCCCTTTGGAACCTGCCTGTCGATCACTAAGTTTATGATCAGCAAACCTAGAGACCATAGTTATTTTGGGGCTAGAACTAGCACTCGGGGGTAGTTCTATTGGCTGATCAGTAGATTCCATGATCCGTGTTAAAGGATGCTTCTCAAATAATGAGAAATGCCTTCCAGTGGGCTTCCACTGAGGCTTGCTATTAGCAACAGGTTTGCTAATGGGTTTCCAGACTCTCTTAACTGGTTTCCCCACATTCTTGGGTTGGCGTTTAAAACGCTTAGTCTGGTGGGGTTTAACATTCACAGAATCATCACACATAACCAAACAATCATTATGATTAGCAAAAACCAAAGATTTGTTACATGCACCACAAACATTGTTCAAATTTGAAACAGAAACAGAATGTTTAACAAGCAAATTAGAATCAACACGATTCTTTTTATTCAAAGTCCTATGGTGGGCTTCTACTTTCCTTGCATTCGCACTCTTAACCGGCAAAGAACTATGATTCCGAGGGGCTCTCTTAGGCACAGTTTTGCTAGCTCCAGAAGTGGGTTTTACTCCTGTAGACATAGGCACACACACGTTAGTTTGCTTATTAGGATGCACTACTGGTTTTTGAGTTGGTTTGAGTGAAGGTCTGGGGGTTTCACTGAAAGTTACTTGCTTCTTCTTAGGTACCGGGGTTGGTTTGACCCAGTTAGCACGTTTGGGTGGTGGAATATACTTAGAACCTAAGTTGTACATTCCAGGAGCAAGCACTTTAGGTGTCTCAGAGGTTGAAGGTCCACTACTTGTTGTACCAGTCACTTGGGCTTTCAGCTGATTATTTCCCGCAGTTAAGGCACTAAGCTTTTCAGTATACGCAGTACGTGAGTGAGTATTTGCCTGTGACAGTTCATTATACCGTCGTTTCGACTCACGTTTTCTAACTTAAGGCCAATCTTGCTCAATCCTAAGGGAGGGTATCGTATCTTGCAACTGAATTTGTCAGATTCTAATGCATGTTGGTCAAAACTACCTTCAGTGGAACTACATTCAACACGTTCATGATGTTGATCTGAGCTTTCTAAATTATGATAGTGTCATCTTTCCTTGAAGTTGTTGTCTTACTTGTTAATTTCAAAAAATTGCATTGGAGCACATAGAAGTGTCTATGGCATTGTTTTTTTCTTCTGAAATTTATGTTGTAAACTAACCATAATTCTGTTCGAGAAATGCAAACGTTGCAGATTCAGAAATTAGATGTTTATGTTTTGAATCTCAGCTTCAAGTTCAATGAACTATTAGTATGTTCACCTCATCGCATGCGATCTAAGGTCTTCGCAAAGGCATTCGAAACTGGGGAGGCACAACAATTCGGAAGTAAGCACATTTGAGCTGATATCTTTTTCTAAACTTTTCTGCAATTAGGCATCATTTCTGATTAAAAGTATTTTTCTTCTCTATGGTCAAGGTTTCTTGTTAGCAAGGAACACATTGTTCATACTCGCCTCCAATTCATCAAAAATCTGTCATATTCTTTTATCTCTTTGAAAATGTATATTTGCAACTTGGATATGGTTTTTGAAGCATGGTCGTTAAAATGGTACCTGTTGTTGTTCAACAAACGTTTTGCATAATTCAAAACACCATTCAGAAACCTAGTCTTGGTTTTTGTGTTTTCTTTTATTATGATACTTCAATTGAGGAAAAACAGCATTAACTTTTCGAAGATGCCTGAACTTGACTTGAGGTTCGACTTTTACGAACAAAAGGAGTAGCAGGTTTGATGGGTTTTACTAGTGACTAGCAATTTCGTTGGCAGAAAAGCCAATACGCTGGATCTCTGATAGGTCCTGCTGAGGAACGAACTTTTAAGGGCATTAAGCTTGGCATAGAAGTCGTTTGGGGTCTAACAATGCCCTGGTTTTTCAGTTCATTTTTTCTTGTAAAACTTGGTGAACCTAGACCTCTTCATATCCCATATACTAAAAGGTGGTGATTTGGGATGCAAAAGGGTATCAGCATCATACAAATCAGGTTGAGCACGCTTGGCCCATTTATCTAGACCTGGGTTGAGAGTGCTAGGATGTACTTGGTGCAAGGTCTTTGGTTGCCCTTTTAGGTTTCTTTGTAAGCAAGGAAATAGGTTTGTGTTGGCATGGTTAAATCTTTGCAACATATATTCTTGCAACTTTGTTAGCATCTGAAACAAACTATTTAATCTAGATAACTATCTGCTAGATCTTTTTCTCAATTAAAATCTTTTCCTTTTCAGATTGTAAAATTGCAATTATTTTTTTTTCCTGAAAGAGTGGATTTAAGCAAATCATTTTCTTGCACATGTCAGCGTTACGTTATTACGTGAATTCACTAGGGCTTGTTCCTGTCTAAATTTGTTTCTTGATCCAAGTTTGACCTTGTGGGTATCAGAGACATATTTCTTGCTTGCATTGAAGAAGCTCATTTTTTAAGGTCTCGATTTCACAAAACATTTTTTCTTGGTTAAACTTAGCTGTCTGTCTAGTTGGTTGCAAGTCAGTTATAATGGCAATCATAGATACCTTTTCCGATGTAGTTGGTCGCAGATTACCTCAGTTGGAACATTTTGGGCTCTCGATGTCAGAAGATACTGATTGATACGGAATGTATTGTAATCAATCTCAGTCGTCAAGCATCGGAGTCTAAATGTTCTCCTGGTGCTCTCCTGGAATCTGATAATCCACATTATCAAGAGTTGATTGTCATTGGGAGTGTACCTCATTGACTGGATTGTTGGTTGACTAGTGGTATGCAAGATGGGTCCATGAAAGCGACAGCAGCATTGGGGCCACTTCATCCACGTCTGAGTCATACGCTCCTCTTGATTGGCTTGATACATGTTTGTTGTTGTCGTGCCTGAGGTTGATCTAAGGTGCGGTGCATTCCACATCAGCGAGGAATGCTTCAGCTTCAGCATCTAACACATCTCCTTTCTCTTTAGCTTCCATCAGTAACGCTTTATCTTTGAAGTACTGAGAGTCCATCTTTCTCTTGGGTTCTTTACACTGCCTAGCTACATGTCCTTCTCCTCTGCAGTTGTAACATATCACCTTCTTGCCTCGAGCACCTGTATTACCAACATTACCTGGAGCCTTCCTCTGAACTGGTTCAGTAACAATGTGACCATCATGCACCGTAGCATGAGTCCTTGAGTTGGAGGAAGTCCGGAGCTGGTTGTTGGTGGGTGGAAACTGCTTTTGGAAACCACTTAAGAGATTAGCAATCTGAGTCATAGTGGCCATCAAAGCGTCATTCGGAGACTGAGCAGTAGGTTGAGGACTAGGAGTTGAGGGTGATGAAAGAGCAGGTGCAGATGTGGTGTGAGCTACATAGGCCAGTGGATCAACAATACTTGTAGACTGCTCCTGTTTCTTGAGAGTCTTTTTGGCATGAGGCTCATAGGCTTTGAGATGAGTATAGATCTGAACATAAGGTGTGGTTGAGATATCCATGTTCTGTTTGACATTAGTCACATACTTTCCCCAATAAGCCGGAAGGTTGTTGACAAACTTGGTGTTCATCTGATGAGTTGGAATGTTGAGCTGAGTAATCTTCATGTCATTCACAAGCTTGTGGAAACGCACAAAGTAGTCATGAATTGATTCGTTTCCAATAGCACGAAAGCGTTCGTACTCATCAAACAGATCTTCCTTCCTTTGTTGAATAGTAATCTCCTTTGCAGTGCTTGTTTGATTGAGGTTGTTGAAGATGTGTCTAGGAAGACCTTGACTGAGAATGATTTCAGCTTGAGTATCAGCCATCTCAAGTTTGTTTTCCTCTTCACTGATTAAAGAATCAGTTTCTCCCTCGGTACCCCCCCCCCCCCCCCCCCCCCCCCCCCCCCCCCCCCCCCCCCCCCCCCTCCCTTGGTGCAGGCACAGCAGCAGAATCAGTAGGTGGAGGATCAGTGATCATAGGGTGAGGTGTAGGGCCATTCTGGATAGATTTCCATATCTGCTTGCCATTGGGTTTGCCTCGAATGTACCTGTGTATACGAATCTTCCAAGAATCGTAGTCACTTTCAACCAACATAGGTGGACGAGTATCGGTACCTGCGGCATTTGTTTCTTCATTGGTTGCCATTGACTAAGTTTGTTTAGTAATGATCTGATCGGAAGTGATTGATGAATTGTTTGATTTGAGTTTGAGTTTGTTTTTGTTCGATTAAAAAAAATTGCTAGTTCGGTCCTTGTAGTATAAAACTGATTTGATCCAAAACTTGAAAGTCCACTTGTTCGGTTTACTGAGGGAGGTGCTTGTTCGGTCGTCTAGTTCGATCCGCTTGTTCGATCGTCCTTGTTCGATTGCTTGTTCGGTCGTCTAGTTCGATCCGCTTGTTCGATTGCTTGTTCGGTCGTCTAGTTCGATCCGCTTGTTCGATCGTCCTTGTTCGATTCGTTTGTTCGATCGTCTAGAACGATTGATGTAGGAGGTCACTCGTTCGATTGTTCTTGGAGGTTGCTCGTTCGATCCTTGAATCTTCAACTCGTTCGATCCTCCTTGTTTACCCCGGTTGATCCTTCCTTGATTTTCCCTAGTTCTGAATCCCTTGTTCGAACTCTTGTTCGATCGCTCTAAGTAATACACTCGTTCGGTGCTAGACGATTAGACTCGTTTACGATGCTAGATTCTTGAACTTGTTTCGATCGTTCTTGTTGAAGCGTGTTCGATCCTCCATTGTTCGTCCTCCCTTGTTCGATAACTTTGTTTTCACTCGTTTCTGATCCTATCACCTCGTTCGATCGCTCTAAATCGAATGACTCGTTCGGTGAGCACAAAAACACGAAACCAAAGACCCCCTTTTTTTTACTACTTTTCGAAACAAAAAGAATGAACAAAAGAAAATCACGAGATCGTTGATTGCTAACAAGATGGTTTGAATGATATTAGATTAAACATAAACCATCTTTTTAATCAAGTATAACAAAAAACAATTAATCATAAAAACAAGACAATCCAGTTAAACATTTTTTCTTCAAAATCAAGAAAAAATAATAACAAACAAACTATATACATCATTTCTTGTAGGATCTTGATACCAATTGTAGGATCCCTAGGGTGGGGGTTCATTCATGGATGAAATCACAAGATCATTGGCAATGAATGATTAAACATTAAGAACTTTTTTATTGAAAGGAAAAACAAGAGTTCCTATAAAACCTTTAAGATGAAAATTAATAATGGAGTAGCTAACCTAATTTTGACTTAAACTAGGTTTTTTATACTAACTAGGATTGCTTTGAGGGCCTTCTTTTGGGCTTTTTACATCTTTGGCCCGTATACTTAATAAACATTAATTAACATTGTCTTTCGCGCTTTCATTTTTTTTTGTCTTGTATCTTCGAGTGTCCGAAGCTTCTTTGTTTGGGGTCATTTATGTGGTTCTAACTAACACTCAAACAATATCCAAAAAGGGGCACAATTTCCAAAGCCTTCAACTACAAGCTCGTAACGAGCATGTGAATGCCGTATTCACAAGAAGTGGTAAATCTTACAATCCACCAGAAAACCCAAATGAAGAACAAAACAAAACCAAAAACCCTATCAACTTCGATAGCGATGATGAAGATGATGAACCTACACCACAAATAAAGATTCAAACCCAGAAACTAGTTAAAGAAACACCATTACCCAAACCATACAAACCAAAAATTTTGTATCCTCAACGCCTTAGAAAAGAAAAAATGGAAGCCCAATACAAAAAATTCCTCGACATGATCCGCGCCGTTCGAATCAACATACCTCTTATCGACATCTTCGCCGGAATGCCTAACTATGGAAAATTTCTCAAAGAACTCATAAGCAACAAGCATAAAATCAAATAAATTTATGCCGCTTTCCTTAGCGACGAAAGTTCAGCGATGATCCTGAATAAAGTTCCACCAAAACTTGGAGACTCCGGAAGTTTCCTTATTCAATGTAATTTCAACAAAACTTTTTCTTGTAATGCTTTAGCCGATCTTGGTGCTAGCATTAACCTTATGCCATATTCCTTATAT
>BQNB010021032.1:50414-64755 GCA_026074375.1 Tanacetum coccineum | reverse complement strand
CGTACATAGAATAGGTTTAACCAGTAAATAGACTAATTAAAATACTGATAGAATATAGGATTAATGTTTCATTCTTAGTGTTCAAAACCTTACTTACCGCGAACTCCATCTTGACCGGGTACACTACTCGTTAAAGTGTTGTTTTAGGTTTGTCGGCTAATTATAAATTTAAAACTTGATAATCAAATAATTGACCCTACACGACACCACATCAGGTTTTTGGCGTCGTTGCCGGGGAATGAATTAATAAAACCTTATTCTTATTAGTATTTCTAACCATTAACTAGATTAGTTTAGTGTAGTGTAATCTAATTCTGTTTGTATTTACTTAATTGCGTGTTTAATTGTTTGTTTAAATTATCTGCAATATTCTGAGTCGAATACTAAATACGGCGTATTCAATTTATTAGATACGGCGTATAAATTTTTTGAAACCAATACAGCGTATTTGACTCTAAACCCCTATACGATGTATTCAGTTTACTGAATATGGCGTATTTGTCTATTTGACCATTTTCTTTCCTAGCAAATTTATTACAGATTAAAATGGACGACCCCAACATTATTATGGAAGAATATATCAGGCTTGAGGAAGAAAAAGCTCATAGGCGTGGTAAGGTGTATAACTGGGAGACTGCTACGTATGGAAAGATCTGGTATGATGAAGATGTTCACGACCTCAGATCTATTGAAACTGAATTCCCAGCTATAGTCTTTGATGGCGCATTAACATCTGAAGTAACGCTCTCTTGTGAACCCACGGCGAGTCCTCTTAACGACCATAAAATTGACTTTAGAACATCGTTTAACAAATCCGACGATGAAGATTACATGGTAATTTATGACGAAAATTCATTTTCCTATAAAATAATTTCTGTCAACGATTTGAAAACGGTTTACAATGATGCTCGAACGTCTAAATCAGAACATTTAACTGAACCAATCCCAACCCCTCAACATATCGATGAATTTAATTTAATTGATGAAACATCATTATCTGAATGTGATGAAGAGAATGTTTTATACTTTAATGATCTATTCAACATTATTCATCCCGATGATTTAAAGTCGGAAAAAGACAATGATGATAACGATATCGATATAATACAGTCTTCAGAAGGTAACAAAATTACACATGGGTCAAATGGACTTTCTGAAACAAGTCACGATAAAATTACTAAAACTTTCAGAACGGGAAGTTTTGTCATAAACTTAAAAGTAAATATCGTGATCTGGAATTATTACGTAAACGGAATGCTATTCTTTCTCATTATAAATCTGTATGTGCCATTTGGCATTCCGTTCGACCCTAAGCGGTATTACAAGGATGGTTCTCATACAAAAGTTGCGGAGGCCAAGGTACGTTTTCCTTTATTAAAACTTTGAAAATTGGTCTCCATACGGCGTATATAGGTATATCTATACGCGTTATCAGGTTTAAAAGTCCCCCCCCCCCCCCACCCCCCCCTGCCCCTCCCCCCCCCCCCCCCCCCCCCCCCCCCCCCCCCCCCCCCCCCCCCCCCCCCCCCCCCCCCCCACGCCCCCCGATATAGACAAATCCCTATACAGCGTATCGAGCTTGGGTATAAATACCCAGCTAAATACACGGGATCGTTTCACATACACTTTTTACCTTCACAAGCAAAAAAAAAAATTTTTTTACCGCGCCCTAAACACTTCAATCTTAATCCACTCCTTGCTTATTTATCTAAATCCTAACAATCAGGTATGATTCAATTTCTCCCTTATTTCTTTTTCGATTATGAATTAGGGTTAGGGTTTAGATCTTTAATTAGGGTTTCTATGACTGATATATGTTTCCCCCTCCTTTTAGATACTAAGACTCAGTAAACATAACATTGACAATAAGATTGGGTTAGAATGGGTAAAATAAGGGAAACCCCCTTTTGATTTTAAAGTGCAGAAGCAATACGGCGTATCACGTAACATGGATACGGCGTATTTATCAATTCTACCCAATTTAACCTCACAATACGCGTATCTAATAATTGAATTTACGGCGTATTTGACTAATTAAGGGGCTATATTTTAACTCCCATACGTCGTATCTTCTTATAGACATATGGCGTATTGATCTCAGACCCCTACACACGGCGTATCCTTCTATGAATACGTCGTATTACACCTCACAGAATGTTTACTGATTTAGTTCATTTTTTTAGACTATGACTCTACTACAGCTGCTCTCATCAGGGGCATCAATGGCGTTATTACCTTGAGTGAGGAGTACAACGAGGGGATTAGGCATAGTTACGAGTAGAGGCTCGAGACGATATGGAGCAGCACCGTTAACCGGTTCACGTATTAGATTTGAGGATTGACCCCCAGATGAGGCAGTATTACGCGGCAGTAAGGTTGAGGATGGTATAATTTTTTCTTTTTTTTTTTTTTTTTTTAGAGAGGGGAACCTGGTGTTCATGAGTCATGCTTGGAGGAGACTATTTGGGATCCGAGCACCTTTAGTCCACGAGAGTTTCCTGGAGTTTCTCAATACTTGCAGGATGAGTGATACAGAGATGGGGTTGGATGTTGCGGATACGCTATGTTTTCAGTTGGGAGGTGTTAGGAGGAGGGTGACATGGAGACATTTTATATTGGCGTTGGGGTTACACACGGAGCAGGAGATGACAGAGGCTTGGTTTGGAGCCTACTGGGATGGTAGTGATAGAGTGATCCCCGACAAGGGGGATCTTAGGGATTATTAGATTGAGATCTCATCTGGCAGAGACTTCTTGGGCCTCGCCCCTTCTTATGTTCTTATTCGAGACCCTGTGAGGAGATTATGCCACAGGATGATTGCTTATAGTATTTCTGGTAGGGGGCAGGCACCTGAGAAGGTGACTGGTGTTGACCTCTTCTACCTTCGCAGCATGGACCGTGGGACTACTAACGTCCCACATTTATTAGCGTAGTATTTATTCAGGCATGCCGAGGGGAGGAAGAGCGGGGCCAGGCTGTCAGGAGGGCACTTCATTAGGCGTTTGGCTATGCATTTTGGGCTTGTCAGTGATGAGGGATTGAGAGGGTTGCAGGTAGTCACCCGAGAGCTCCCGTTGATTGATTTACATGAGCTAGAAGCTCAATATTTGCACGAGGTTGGTGACACAGGACTTGGGTAGCCCAGGGGACTAGAGAGGAAGAGCTGCTGCGCTGGTGCCCATGAGGCCGGTCTGGCAGTTGAGGAGGCCGCTCTAGCATCCGAGCCCGAGGTCAGTTATTTTGATGATTTAGACTTCTTTAAAGATTTTGAGAATGAATTTCTAGCCATTGTTTACAATGATGCTCTAATGTCTAAATCAGATTTCTTAACTGAACCTAATTTAAGTCCTCAACATATCGATAAATTTAATCTAAAAGATGAAACATCATTGTCTGAATGTGATGAAGAGGAACAAAACGTTTTATACTTTAATGATTTATTTCCTTTTAACGTAATTTATCCCGATGATCTAAAATTAGATACGGACAATGCTAATGATGAAATCGATATTGAGCAACCTTTGGGGGATATGTCTGTCATACCATTACCTAATGTAATAAACATTGATAAACAAGGGTCAAATAAGCTTTTAAAAACAAGTCATGATACATCTAATAAATTTTTCAAAACTCAAACTTTTATCAAGATACTGAATTTTAATATCATGACTTGTAATTTTCTCAAAGGGACGCCAATAAATCTTATCAAGAATTTATATGTGCCATTTGGCATCCCGTTCGACCCCAAGTTGTTTTATAAGGATGAGATTAAATTAGGGAAAGGTCGAACTTAAAGACCAGCTGAAACAAAAGTGCTTCCCGGGAGACAACCCGGTCATTTTAATTGTTTGTCACATTTTAATTGTTTGTTGCACGATTCTATCTTCCTAGACACTCTATACGGCGTATCGAACCCCTCTGGATATGGCGTATAGACGTGTTTGGATGTTATCAGTTTTTAAAACTTAAATATTTAATTTCCAGTAATTTAATTGTTTCTACAGGACCATACGGCGTATCCTAGGGTTTGGGATACGGCGTATTGATCCCTGTACAGTTGTGTGTTTAATATTTCTTGTACCATTGTAGCGAGATAGAATTTGCACTCGTCTTCTAATCTTTTATGCAGGACCTTGCAGAAACTATGATATGGTATATTTTGAAAAAGACATGTGTTGAACTTATCCGGGCATTCTGAAGCCCTAGTCAACACACTTTTTGCTCAAGAACTCATCTTGGAGAATTATCACAAGCAAAACATCAGGGACTTTTCCGTTCTAATTCAATTTTCCATTATGAGTGTGCCGGTGATGTAATGGACTTTAGAACTTGGCCGGGTATATCACTCGAGACTGTCATGATTATTACTATGGATTTTGATGGAGGAACATGTTCAAGTGATAAATTTCTAGGATTAAACTAAATAGCCTACATGTCGTAAAAATAATAACTATCCACATCTGGTGGTTTGTTAACACGTGTAACCCTTGATTACTCTCATTTTTAGAGTAAAATCCCCTAGAACAACCTGATGAGCCATTCCTTTCTTTTTCTACACCATATTATATGCTTCGTTACACCTTTTCACCTTAGCCTACCATGTAGATTAAGCCTATTTTTATCAATGTTGCTAGTTGCTTTCGTGTAAAGTTTTGTATTTCCTGTGTCAAAGTGAAATTTTTCTATCTCTGTAATGGTCGGGAAGTTGCACAATGCAATGGGAAAAATATGTAGCTCGTAAGTTTCGCTACTTTCGCAATTATGAATCATGTCCGAAGAAGAAACGTTACAAGAAAAAGATTATCTGGATATATTATGATAGTAAAGACGCAATTATGATCTTTTTTTTTTATTTTAGTAAAGAGTGTTTATGATGTATTATTTAAAAAAAAGGAAGAAAAATAGTCGTTCAAAGATGTTTATACCGAAGAAATCACTTGGAAGGATCGATTATTCGTTGACACGTTACAAAAATCAAGGATGTAAAGTCTTGTAAAAAGTGGTGGATATCACCACTTATGTAAAAGTATGTAAAGAGTGGGATGTAAGGGAAGTTGACCGTTATGGGAACGCCAACTTAGGTTGTCTTTATCATTTCTGTGATCGAGGCGTCTGTCTATATGTTTGATTCTTTGTTATGGAACGGTCGGGAGAAAGTTACTAGCAACCGTACCTTATTTGTTGGCTTAATATATTTGTTTTGTGAATTTTGTTTAACACCTATTTTACTTCCCTTTCCTAGCAACTAACCTTAATGTCTACTCGATACGAGGACTTATATCGTGCTTGCATGTCTATTCGTCGTTCGGCCATGTTTGCCACTGTCTAAGCGTTTTTTTTGATTGCCTTGTCGGAGACGACTTTCGGTGTAAGTTAGAAGCTCCATTACCCTATATCGTTCTTCATTCCTAACGATGGTTAAACACGATACGGCCAATCTGTTCGGATAGTAATGTCTATTCCAATCGTTACGAACGTTGTATGTACGATATGTCACACTTACGCCTAGGCGAAACACGAGGCGTAACTAGGTGGATATCATCACAAAACACAATGGGTCTTAGAGAGATCTAAAAATGCAATAACTAAGCCAAACATAGACACAAGTGTCATGAAAATATCCAAAAACACCATGATAAAACAAAAGGAGTCTTATATTTGATTTAAAACGGGGGTTCTCAACAATATCCAAGTCATGCTAACAGCACCAAAAACCTGGCTAAGTAATCTATCCAAAACATTCATACAATATCTTAAACATGAAACTAGGAGGATTGAACTCCGCATCAAGCCTAGGTTCAGGGTCATCTCTAGCCACTTCTGCTAGTTCAACCTCTTGATGCTCAGCAGGATAAATATGCTTAAAAAAAGTCAAGACAAAGGTTGGTGTGAGTCATAGGTTTATAACACAAAATCAATCCTTTAAGATAAAATTACTGTGATGATTAAAACATGGCATGACAGTTATGCTAGCTTACTATACAAGCTAACTTGCAATCATTACCAAATGAACTCATAATTGGGCAGGATGTTGCCCTCGAACACAATTCATACAGGTCATGGGTAACCCCGTTACCCTCTCGATAGGAAACACACAGAAATGGTGTGGAGCAGATTACCTCCAATTTTGACACAACAAAAATATAATGGGTAGGCATCACTACCCATCCAATTGGAACACTACAGAGAATACTTTGACCACCTGTAGCAATGAAATAATAAATATACCACTTAATGCACCATGCACTGAAAAATATCACATTATTCATAGTAACTTAATAACATTTCCACAATACTTGCATCATTGTCCACCCAATATATAAAACCTTTGAAAAGAGGGGCTAAAGAAACTCACCTGATGCGTAAGCAAATTCAAATCCTGCACGAAACTAAAATATCAAAAACAAACACGCGTTACACGCTACTACGCCAAAGCTTTAAGCAAATGGAACACTCATATGATGGATGTCTAGGTGTTTATAGGTCCATCATGGGTCACTCCCAACCCTTGACCCAACACATTACCATCATGTTTACTTACATTTTTCAAAGTCTTACAATTTTTCGACACAACGCAGAATTTGTGTCACTGTACCATTTTCTAAACCACACTACTGCTTTATAAAATTTTACCAAAAATCACAGCTTTCAATTTCATGATTTTACTTTCTCCATGATTTTTCCACTTTATTTATTCTCACATTTTAAGTGCCCCAAATAAAATCAACTTTTCTAACCTACTCTGTTTCGGGATTTGATTCGCACACTAAAAAGTTTGATCCTAAACCCATACTTAAACTCCAAATCTGAGGCTCTACATTTGGAGGGATTGTTTTTAATAGGACACACAGTAGATACTTAAACTGCCTGTACGGTTGGATAAGCCTAATGTAAATTTTTATGTGGGGGTTTTTACACCTGTGTAGTGTTATTCCGTAGAGAATCTGACCCCCCAACCTCCCCTACCCCCCCCCCCCTCCAACTCGGCCCCCACGCACACGCCGCACCCTCGTGTTTTAATGCTTTGCAAGCGCCAAACCGTTTCTCGTTACACGAACCAAATTTGAGATGAACATTCCTAAACCTTGTGAAAAAAACTTGTGAGGACGGATGTTCTGGACACTAGAATCTCTGCGGTACACTATAGACATCGGAAACTGACAAAAGCTATTTACATGTGAAGATTATCTCTCATAAACACAACCCTAAATTATGTCTCTTCCTTTAAAATCAAGTTTTATGTGGAATAAAAAAAAGCCTTATCAATTACATGTTTCAAAACCCAAATGAAGCCCTAATCTTTCTTAACATCATTAATTATCATTATTTTATGTTGTATTTTATTGAACTCTAGGAATCCATCATAATTAATTTTTTATACTACATACATACATATATTTATATATATTTATATATATATATATTTATATATATATATATATATATTTATATATTTTATTATATATATATTTATTTATATATAAGAGGAATTAAACAAGGGAAAGGATCATCCTAGGCATTCTTACCTCGATCCTACACGATCTAGCTCACAAAATCTTGGATCAAAATTTTCTCTTCTTGCTTTCTTGGGGCTGAGGTCGACACACACACAAGGAGGAGAAGGAGGCCAAAAAAAATAATGAGTTAGGGTTTTTAATATCTACAGGTTTTACTAATGGTTAATCCTGTGGCGCTCCCCTCCCGGTTTTGGAATTCACTTTCCCAGAGAAGTCGCCCATAACGCGTCCAAGCTAAACAACTTTTTTTCTTCTTTTCTTGTTGGCCAGCCGAAAACGCTCGCTCCTCTATTTTTTTGTTAGTTTTATTATTGTATTATTTATATTGTTACATGTTATTATTAAGTTTTTATTAAAAACTAGCTAATTTGATTGTCCTTTTTACTTAAACGCTACAAAAAACTAGACTTTCTGAATATAACTGTCATTTCACCAATCCACTTTTATTTTAGAAAGTTTGCTATAAATTTTTATATTTCACTCAATTATTTCAAGTTTATAATGCCACCATTTCTCATAAACGCTTAAACCTGTTAATTATTCCATACTATTGACATAACATTACATGAATACCGCCATTCCCTTCTATTAATACTAAACAGTGAATAATGGAATAATCTCAATTTATCCAACACAAACTACTCGCATAAATGAGATGCCCATACCCTCAATATGATATCAAGCACCATAATTAACTCCACTTAGCACACAATAAAATACATTAGAGAATCTTACGTTGACACAATTAAAATGAACTCTTAGCCAATTCTAAAAGATAACTGACCTGCTACAAAATCACGTGTTGTCTCTATTATCCCATCCTTTGGAAAATCTCATCCCGAGATTAACCAAAAGGTTCATACTCTATCAAGTACCAAAAAATAAAGCGTGGATACTTATCTTGCAAAGTAGTCCTCGCAGACCTAATGTTAACTCAAAGTTACACTTTGTAATTCCAACTAACTTTCACAAGATATCTTACTTCTAACCACTTTACCTGCCCATAAAAGGGTACGCATAGCAGCATAACCGCTCCAAACGAAAAGAAACATCCAACTACCTGAACCTCGCCCGTTATCGAGGAGACTCGTCAAAAACCTTAAGTTGCGTAAACAACGTCATTACAACCGGTCTTCGCAATCATCAAACAAGAAACTGTCTTGAACCCAAGTTATAAGTTGTTACAAAGCCCAACATTTTTGAAAAATCGACTCGACTTTGAGTTTATTCATAAAATAACTTTAACCAAAATCATATAAACACATCTAAGGGCATACTAAGGTCTTCAAGAAAACTTACGTACCCAACTTTAACTCAATCCAATGACCCTTGCTCAACCGAAAAGTGATGGTACTCAGTTTACCTGATGTCTTAAAATGACTCGCTTCTAGCCAAAACCGGACCTTAACTATCACCATCCTGCTATATTTTAACCTCATAACTTCACACTCACTATGCTTAGCAGGTTCCTCAATAAAACAAAGAGTTTTGTCAACCTCAATCTCATCCAATGCTCGCTCATCTCGCGTCAGACTAGCATCGCCAATCACTACTTTAGGTTTGGCGACTTGAATGGTCATGTACTCACTAAATTCCTCACGCAATCTGCAAAATGTGTGTGACGCTACAGGAACCGATTCTTTCAAGAAACTCAAAGGCCTCTTCATACTCGGTGCTAATTACCCTTTTTTCCTAAGCAAATTTACACCTTTCCAGGCGACACTTTTAGCATAAATCGTTCTCCTACCTCAAGACTCTAACGGTTTGCGCTATTATCAGCTCATCTCTTTTGACGGTCTCTCGCCGATTTGAGCTTCTGATGTCACAGTATCCCCTCCTTGAGGAAATCTCGTCCCGAGATTTAACTAGCAGGTTCAATAACTCGGTCCACGAACAACTGTGGATACTAAATTCTCATCTGGTCCTCATGTTCCCAAGTAAACTCAGGACCACGTTTCGAATTCCATCTAACTTTCACCAAAATCAATAACACATGCCCTCATTATATCTTCCAAAGCCTAAATCATACGTTCACTTTGTCCATCCGCTTGAGGATGCTAAGCAGTACTCAAATCCAATATAAATCCTTTTTGTAGCGTCTGCCAAAACCACGAGGTAAATCATCCATCACAATCTGAGTTGATCATCACCAAAATTCCATTCCTTGCTATTATCTTATCAATATAAATCCTTGCCAACTTCACATCTTGAAATCTTCTTGTATAGCTAGTAAATGAGCTAACTTGGTCAGTCTATCGACCATAACCCAATTCACATCATACTCACTACTTTGACCTTGAAAATTTAGTGATAAAATCCATGGTAATTCTATCTCATTTTCACTCAAGTATCTCAGGCTGTTGCAGCAAGCCAAAAGTCTTTGACATTGAAGCCTCCACCTCTTAAACAAATACGAAAATTGCTAACATAGGTAGCTATATCCTTCCCTATTCATAGCCACCACTACATGTCTCCAAGGTTATAGTACTTCTTATCCGCTCCCGAATGTACCAAGTACCTTGATGCATGGGCCTCATCCATTTCACTTCCTACCAATGGAACCTAAATACGATCCATAAAATACAAACTCTCGTCTTCTTTCCTTTCTATCTGTTGATCAAAACCATGTAGTCTTTCTGTGAATACGTTCTCTTGCTTGAACGCCTCACTTTAGGCTGCCAATATCATTCCTCTTACCCCATACTGAATGGTCATAGCCATCGCTCAAACACGTCTAGGTTTCACTCGTTCCTTCCTACTTAACGCATCAGTCACCATATTTGCCTTACCTGGATGGTAGCGAATTTCATACTCATACTTACTATACAATTTAAACCATAAAGTACTAACCATCATCCGCCCTCTTTCCATTTGTTGGTCCATGGCGCGGTATTTCTGCTGGCGCGTTCTCTACCTTGGGCGTCTCACTTGAAGTAGCCAATATCTTGTCCTTAACACCTGACTAGATAGTCATGGACATTGCTCTTACTCGTCTTAGTTTCACTCTCCCTTTCTACTCAACGCATCAACCACTACATTCTATTTATCGAAGCATCACACAAATCATTCTTCAAAGTCTGGAAAGCCTCTTCTTGTTCTGCTCCCCACTCATACTTTTGATTCCTCTTAGTTAGAAAAGTAAGGGGTTTAACAATCTTAGAAAAGTTTGCGATGAAACGTAGGTAGGTAACCTGTCAATCCTAAGAATAATCATATCTTGGATGGTGTCTTAGGTACTTCCCAATTCTTCACTGCCTCACTCTTAGTAAACTTAGCATACAACTTCTCCTTCCTCAGTAATTCCAACACTAACTTCAAATGAACTTCATGCTTCTCTTCTTAACAAACGACATTGGTGCTCCCTACGTAAAATGACTAGGTCGTATGAAACCTTTGTCTTGCAACTCTTGAAGTTGTTCAGGCAATTCTTGCATTTCCGAGGGTGCTAGACGATATGGAGACTTCGCTACCGGTGTTGCTCCAGGAATTAAATCTATGCGAAACTCAACTTGTCTCTGTGGGGGTAATCCCGACAAATCTTCTGGGAACACATCAACAAAATCCCGCACAACAGAAATATCACCCACTTTCGGTTCATCTACCTTCGCGTTCATTAAAGCTTTGGCTACTCCTAACGTACGCTCCCCTTGAACCCTAAGTACCTCACCACCTATCAACGGTATTTCAACCACTTTCTCATGACACACTATTACAGCCTTATTTTGAGACAACCAGTCCATTCCCACAATCACATCAAAGCTCCCATGACCCGACGGTATCAATAAATTCTAAGGATTACGAACTATCGAATAGGATAACGAACGAATATCGAATCACGGCTAGAATACATATGGGGGATTCCACATATGCAAATAGACGTGGATCAAATGACATAAGAATCCTTTGAAAGAAAGGATACATATATGTACCGAGTGAAAATGCAAACGAAAAAAAATCAACAGGCGTACCACGACAAAAGAAACACATAACGAAAATCATTACGCACCAGAACTTATAAATACGAAAGACAAAATTCTTATACCAACAATCGACTTTACTCGAAAGAACCAATTAAATAATGTTTTTATAAAAAAAATCAATTTAAAATAAAGAAAGTCGTTTTAAATATAAAAATCATTTAAAAAAAATGTCTGAAGTCTAATCTTTGTAAAATTCATTTTAATCATGGTTGTCATAAAAATCTAGAGATAGTTATCTAATGGTGTATCACATCTTACTACCATGAATCATTTTAAACCTACTTTTCATAATAAAATTTAGAATTTAATAACCACACGACAATTTTCATAACTTAATTGTATAGGCCACTTAAACATGTCACCGTTTTTTCTCAAACACTAACACAATTACTTCAAAGAGTTTTTTGATCATTATACGATCTATTATGAAAATGTTACTCAAACAGAATGACACCCAATAATAACCAACAGGATCGTAAACACCGACAAACCTCTAAGAACAATTCAATTGATTTTGATAAAACGAAAGAAAATACCAGGAACCATATACTCAAATAAAATCAAAACGAACTCGTACCAAGAAAACTCAATGCAAACGTTACTACCCAAAAGAAAACACAAGGTCTTATCCAAAATAACGATCAACAGAGCAAACCTAAAAGCATCGATACTAACACGTCGCCAACGGGTTACGAAAACCAAGGGATATACAAAGAAGGGAGTAATGATCCACACTAATATGTTAAGAACAATTAGTGCTTAAAAGAAACCTTTGATACTCATACAAGTAATCAATGCAATAAAAGCATAACGAGAACGTCGGGCTTATATCCGCAAAAGCTGAATCCGAACACCATTATACATCAAGACTCGAATAGGAAAATCTATCCTTACAAACAAAAGTACGATGAAGGGAATGTTAACTAGACTTAGGAATCCGAACAAACAACCGAGCAAAACGTGCAACCCTATAAAAGCAATACTGAGTATCCCACAAATACTAGTAAAGAGGGAAACTTACTAATCTATAACAACTCCAACTTAAAATACCTTCAATTAAGGGTAAGAGATAAATTCCTCTACTCAATACCAACCATCCTTATCATGAATACACATATCAATAAAAAAACATATTACACTACCACCTTACATTCAAACACAAATAAATGCAATCATGGTCACAAGTCTACGTGTGTGATGCCTTTATAATTATGTTGACCACCATAATTATAAGTGCCTCCTTTCACACGTGTACTTACTTCCAAGATTACCCATATCAATCATAATTCACATATAAGCACATATACTAAACATTGCACATCTAAACCACTCAAACTTAACACATAAAAAATGCCTCCATCAATAACTACTTACTTATATCAAATGAAATCGAAACGATCATAAAGGAACGAAAGTCACAGAACAAACAAACGACTATTTCCCAAAATACAAAATATCTGAAAGAAATAATCATAACAACATGACGAAGGTAAAGGACGGATAAACTATGCTAGTGCCTCGCTCGTGTTTGACTTTGCCTCCGCAAGAATCACCCGACTCTGCGAGTCCAACCCTATTACGTGCATCCGACAAACGATCAACTATCCTATCTCCTTTGGTTCCATAAGAGGCTCCTTATAACGCTTAAGTCTAGCTGGGAAAACGGTTCCCCAACGAGACTTCTTACGGGTGAGGGAAAAACATAGCTAAAATACTAAGAAAGTAATACATATTTTATCAAATAATGGTATACAAAATAACTAAATGAAAACTTAGCAAAATATAAAATATATAAGCTATGCAAAAATAGAGGGGAAGCATAGCAGTTATAGCATTAAACACTTAAGCCCTAAATGCATCTACATGAAGGATCCCTAGGTTATAGTCTAGGCTTAACCACCTACTTTTCTATAACCAAAGGCTCTGATACCAATCTGTCACACCCCGCCAAGGCGAAAACGCAAGGCCTAAACAAGAATGGATATCATCACAACACATGGTGTCTATATAGAGATTACTAAAATGAAAACTAAAGTAAAGCAAAGACACAAAGTGTCATAACAATACCCAAAACCTAATGGTGTCTTTATTAATGAGAAAGAGGTCTCGTCAATAAATGACATGCAAAACATAATCCAAACAATTCATGCAAACACATTTATTCAAACAGAAAGCATAAATAAACTCCAAGCATCCTATACGCTCTCTTCAATAGCCACTTCCGATTATCTTAGCACCCTTTAAGCTTACTTGAAAAGATATCTTAAAAATGTCCAACATAAAGTTTGAGCGAGAATCATAGGTTTACGACATACAACAATATCCAAAATAAACTTTCAATTAGCTGCTGCAATTACCAAAACAATTCATGACAACAAATAACAACAACGGGACAGAACGTGCCCACGATCCACAATCATATCAAGTACATATGTGCGCTACATGGCCTCATATTAGCTCACGTACCACCGTCACACCTCGTTTTGCATATTGGGATCCACAATACCAAACATATCATATCGCAACACAACGGGACGGAACGTGCCCACGATCCAATACACATAACCACAGCAAGCTTAAATCCAAAAGATTCTAACAATAAGCTTCATAAACAACTAGCACAAATCTATACAACAAAATAACTCGTGTTACACGCTACTAAGCCAAAAGCTTAATGAACATTTAACAATCATATGATGGACGTCTAAGGTGTTTTATTAACCTCATGGGTCACCCCGACACCATACCTAACTTAAACCACTCCATTAACAAGTTTCACTAGTTAGTCACAATTTGTTCAAAACTGCAGAATTTTAACGTCACTTAACGTACTCAAAACTTCTA